>JACCIX010000342.1:0-100010 GCA_025506515.1 Flaveria trinervia
TGAATTCCGCTGCAATACTCTTCAATCAATCAAACATAGATCACTGATCCTAACAGTGTTCTGTTGTTCAACAACTTTGTGGATTTATAGGTACGCAGTTTCCATTTTTAGGACTAACAATTAGCATGGTCAGTCGTGCAATTGAATCATGCGATTGAGTCATTACGCCACGAATGAAGATTTAGTCATGCGACGGAGTCAATCTTAGTCTCAATCATACGACTGATCAAGTCTCTTGGTTCAGTCGTGCGACTGGTCCATAAGCATGATATAGTAATGCGTATGGTCCATAAGTATGGTCCATTAGCATGAATAATCACCCGACTAGGTTGAACACATTACTTAATCATTATTGACTTAGAATTGTGTTCAACAACCTCAAACCTACATATGAATTAAAGATAATAAACATCAAATCATAAATCATATTTCATTACTTTGTCAAATTACACATATGTAAGACATGAAAGACTTTTACATTTATGCATATAAACTAGGTACACATGTATCTACACATGCTATTATCTCATGTACCTACCATAAAGCTGAACACCTTTCCATTGCAACTCTAATTAGAAACCAACTTTATATGAGTTGGTGAAAGGTCCAAGCTTTTGGTAACTGTACATTGAGGTCTTGAGTTTGTACTTTCTACTTTATGTACTTTTATCCTTTTTGTAATATATTAGGATGTGAGCTATGTCATGTCATAGTCACTAGTCAAATGGCAATCTGTCTTTTGACTCTACATTGTTTTTGTTGTTTTCTAGATCATGTATCCAACTGGTCTTCAAAGTATGGCTGGCTATAGGATGTAGTATAAGTATCTCTGGTCCTTGGATCTTATAGTCATTGCTTTGTAAACACTTTAAGGAACTAGAGAGAAATATAAATCATCCTTGAAAACCAAATACTTGTGTTGTTCTGTTCTTGTTTTGTCTTTTTATTACTTGTGTTTCTTAGCTCTCATACAAAACTAGATTTTCTAGTTCCCTATTTGATCTGTTAAGTGTTATTGAATACTCTCCACTGTGTTGTTGTGTTGTAAAAGTTCATTGCACTGTTCTAACGGTCCTGCAAAACACCATTTTACCTTAAAAGTATACTAAAACTCAAGTGAAGCCCCAACCATTGGAATCTTCAATTATAGTCAATACCACACACAATCATGTTGATGCGGAATCTAAACAATATGTAGTTTGAGAATATAAATATGAACACATGAAACACATGAATATACTTTGTATTGACATACATATGATCACACTATGTTGTTCTGCTTCTTGGTTACAAACGATTATAGAAAAAACAAAACTTAACCTAGAAGCACTATCATGTTATTCAAAAAATTATGTGTGTGTATGTATATATATACATATAAACAAGTACAATATTAGAGGGTGATTCAAATGAAAACCACTAACTTATGAGAAAACCAATATCCACTAATCATATATAAATTATAATTATTTATTACTAGATCCTTTGTTTCTTTCATCTTTCTTAATTATTCAATTATCACCCATCCTTCTTCAACAAGATGATGAAAATAATTTAATATTCATATTAGGGCATACACCGGTGACATCAAATAACTACCTAAAGTTCCTTCTAACTTCAGTTAAATTGATTGTGACATGCGGTCTATTACTCATCTTTGATTTCATGGAGAACATGGATATGTAAATCATTCTAAAAGTTATCAAGATGAAGCAACATCAATTAATCTTAAGTATAGAGTGACATCTTGAGTATGAACAACTAAGCAAATAACGAATGAAAAGGATTTATAAGATGATGATTTAAAAACTTGAAGAAGGTAATGCCATAGAACAAGAGTCGAGAAGAACATCATCAAATAGTGAAGCACACGAAGCTACAAAGAAGACTATTAAGGCTTACAAATATGTAAATCAGATTAATTGATGAAAGCAAATGTGTTGCATAGGTTTACATATATGTAAGTGACCAAAGGAAGAAGGGATCAAGTTTTCTTGGATTACATATAGTTAACACATATATGTCATATTCTTCTCATCATATCAAATGCCATGAACGAGATGAATCACTACTAGAAAAGTGCTTTGTTTGCTATGAAATTTGGACCCACTTTTGTGTCACAATTTCAGACATATTTATGAGACATATCCTACAAAACCAAAAACCCTATACTTCCATCAAACAATTGAAAATAAAAATGGTGAAACTTAAAAGACAACAAATTTTGTGACAAATGTGTAGCAAAATTATGACATAATCCTGACCCAAGTTAATTAAAGTCGAATTAATTAATGATGTCACAAATAGGTAGGAAAATAATATTAATAATGCTACATTTCATACTGTTGTGTTATTACTTACTTTATTTTTTAATGTTATCTATTGTTTATTATTATTAAAATAAAAAAAATGTTAGATCTAGGAACAAGGTCTAGATCCATTTGTATAGGCTAGAACTTTAATTAAAACATGTAATGAATATTTGTAATTCATTATTTGGATGTATGCTTTATGTATATAGGTTAACCCTTATATGTGTTGATTTATGTGTATGATGGGAGAGAAAACATTATGCTTGGTTCAATTTGTGAAATTGACTTATGTCACACCCGGATACTTTTAAAGACGAGAATGAAAGAACAAAAAGCGAATAAAAGATGGAAATACAGTTTAACCCAAGTTGAGGGGCTAAATGTGTCAAAAGGACAAAAAGTTTAAAAAGTTGGTGTAAAAGTGGGTATGGCCGCCCACTCCTTTCTACCCATTTCATTTCAATCGGTTTTAGAGAGAGAAAGTATAGAAGCTTTCAGGTTTTGCACAAAGAACAAGAAAGAAACCGGATTTAAGGTAAGATTTGGTGTTTTTAAGTTATGCTTGGCTAGTTCTAGCCTCGGTTACATGCTTATGTGTGTTTTTGTGTGTTTGGGTTTTTTTATTTGGTGGGTTTTAGGCAGTGGAACTCAAAGTGCATTCGGATTTAAGGAAGTTCATCCGATGAAAGGCCCCGTTCCCGGACGCTTACAACTGGTCATTCATTGCACATAATACATTATAAAACGTACATTTATTTTGCAGCGGAATTAAAAACTTTCATTAATAACAAAAAACATGTCATTTACAACATTTGTTTTCATCTCAAAAAACAAGACATGTCAAAATACGGATGCCAGCCTCAAAATGCTCCCAGTAGCTTATGCATCCATGCCTGCAACTCCTCAGCATCAGCATATACCTGCCAACTATCATGAATACAAAAGTCAGCGACGCTGAGTGAGTTCTAGTTTTATAATAAAAACATACTTTTCTGTGTTAAAACCGTTCTTTACTTTATTTCAAAACATACTATACTTTACAACCGTTCGTGATCATGCATCATACGTACATACAGATAATATCATTATTATCTTCATCATTACGTTCTTTAACTTTTTTCATTCAATGTATTACATATCGTTCACTTCTCTTTCTAGATCCGGTCAGACTTTACCCTCTTCGTGGCACTCAGCCACGATTACTGTTGTTGAATGACGAGGATCCTGTTCTGTACATTATTACGATAATTCATTTACGTTCATTCATACGTTCGTTCTTTCATACATGATCTTCCGTTCATTACTCATTATTACTCAAATATTGTCTCTTGCAATATCCCCGACTCATTCTCGAAAGCTAATGCTGTGCCGGGGCTTGCTCACAAACCCCCGACTCATGTCCGAAGACTGACACAACACCGGGATACGCGACAAAGATCCCATACGAGTCAATCACAGGGATTGAACTCCATCTGAGTCTGTTGCAACACAAAGTCGCTCATCTCATTATCTCGTCTCATGGACAAAGACCTCTGTCGAGTCTGTTGCAACACAGAGTCGCTCACCTCTTATCTTGTCTTATGGTCAAAGACCTCTGACGAGTCTGTTGCAACACAGAGTCGCTCACCTCTTATCTAGTCTCATGGACAAAGACCTCTATCAAGTCTGTTACGACACAGGGTCGCTCACCTCATATCAATGCTTGGCGTTATGCCACACCCCTGAAGTTATACGTAACTTGGGTAACAACACCCCCACCGAAGAGGGTAACAACACCCCCACCAAAGTGGGTAACACCCCCATAGAAATGGGTACACCCCCGTAGAAATGGGTAACACCCCCGTAGAAATGGGTAACACCCCATAGAAATGGGTAACACCCCCATACAAATGGGTAACACACCCATATAAATGGGTAACACCCCCATAGAAATGGATTACACCCCCATAGAAATGGGTACACCTCTGAAGGTCAGTGACAAAGACTGGAACCCTTGCATCCACAGTTTAGGATTTGCTAAACCTCCCGCGGTAGAGCTTAAGGCATTAAGAGCCGTGCACCTCTGTTCATATTGCTTTCAAGCCTTTCTATACTTTCTCTCTTATGCATGCATTCTATCATTATTTCCTCTTTTTATTATCTTCCACTTTACATAACATAATACTTTCATTACATTTATTAATGTTTAACACAAAGCCAAGGGAAGACATACATACATAATAAGGAACATACATAAACATAAACATATACCATCAACATCATACATGCATAACATACATCAAACATAAGCCATCACATCATAACACGGCCTATCTCCCCATTTTATCCCTTAAAATCCACTTAGAAAACATCAAGTCCAAAGTGGGCGCATGGGACCTTCCAGGCACATGAGCATAAAAAATCCGAGTGTAAAATAGTCTAGGGGCATGGGCACTATTTGGGCGTTTTTGCCCTGTTCACGCACATGACACCTATTCAGGTGCATCACCAATACTTGGTCGTTTCAAGCACTTGGGCGCATGGGCACTGTTTAGGCGCATGGCCAATACTTAGCCGTTTCATTCACTGGGACGCATAGGCTTTGTTTGGGTGTATGGCCATAACACTTGGCCGCTTCAACTCACGCCACGCATGGCACTATTTAGGTGTACGGCCAACACTTAGACGCATGGCCAACATGCTAGGCGCATGGGCCACTATTTAGGCGCATGACCCTTCCTTGGGCGCATGGCCAACACTTAGGCGTCTTGCCTCTCATGCTGGATGCATGGACAACTGTTTGGGCGCATGAGCCACCCTTGGGCGCATAGACCACTGTTCATGTTCATCAAGCAATATAAAATCTTTTCTATGCCATCAATTTCCCCCAACTGCCATTTTAATCATACCCAAACACATATCTAATATACAAAGGCCATCTAAGCATGCTAAACATCATCACTAACCCATAATCAGCACTATAACATGCATACATACATACATCATTTGAACATAAAGCTGTAAACCACGGTTTCCTTCAAAATGTTTACTTAGTAGCATAATAGCCCTAAATCAGTTAAAAATCAGTAAAAGAGGGGTTCTAGAAAGTCACCTTGAGCAGCTTTTGAACAATACTCTTCCAGTTCAAGACCCACTTCGATTCAGCTCTTGAATCCCGAAAACAAACTCTAAACAACCAAAACATCAGTCAAGAACTCAAAACCCAGCTGAAACCAAGCTCAAATAATAGAAGACTTACCTTTTACAGCTTCTTCTTCCTCTTTCTCTCTCTAGAACTGGGCTCTCTCTATCTTCTTCTTCCTCCGAGAGCAAAGCAGCTTTCTGCTTTGATATGGGCGATCATGCCCTTTAAATTCTTAAAATAATAAGATTTGTACTTTGTACACTTTATCCCCTTCTACTTGTGCACAATTTCTATTCTTTGTATTTACTTTTCTTTCTTTCCGTTTAAATAAAATTTCGGGGTGTTACAAGTCTAGCCCCCTTAAAGAGGTTTCGTCCCCGAAACCTGTCACTTCTTGAACAGTTACGGGTAACACTGTCTCACTTCTTCTTTGAGCTTGCATTTAAACTTAGATCCCTTTAGCCTTTACTGCACCTGCATAAGTGAACCATCATCCTCCTTAGCCTGTTCTCTTTTTCTTATTAGTAATGGTCAGCAGTTGCTCCGCGTGGTTGGATACTCTGTCCATCTCAGTAGTCTCTAGTAGCATGATCATATCCTCATCAGTTGAGCTCTTTCTTAGACGAGACGCATGGAACATCAGATGAATTCCACTTAACTCATCGGGTAGCTCCAGTCAATGTGCCACTTCTCCTACCTAAGCAACAACTGGAATGACCCTCTACACTGTAATATTAGCTTTACTCGACTCCAAACCAAGCAATCCGCTTTACTAGTCGAAGACTTCCTCATACTTCATTGTCATAGGTCATCGCCGAACTCTTGGTTGTGCACGGTTGAGCAATTCATCTTCTTGCAACACCTGGGGTTTGAGTCATAGACTACTGATCATCTCACCCGGAGATGCATGTCTACCTACCTATGTTTGTCTTGAATAGCCTAGCAGGAACAAGCGCTCTCTCTCAATTCTATCACACAATCCTCTAGGGCATTAGGTAACCTGGTAGACTTACCAATAACAATTCTTACATCGAAGGGCTCATCAATATTCCTACCCCTAACGTGCAACATCACAGAAACTAACGACAACAAAACTACTACTAGCGTCACAATTAGAGCATAGATGCATAAATCTAAACATGCAAGAACGTACCTGACGTTACCTCGGAGTCTGACCTAGCCTCCTCCTGGTCATAGCGAAGGCTCTAGCCTTCACTCTCTATTCTCCTTCCTCGTACCGGAGCTTCCTCCGATCTCTTCATTCCTGAACCTTCCACCCTCGGCTTCTTGCAATCCCTGCACATGTGACCTTCCTCACCACAGGAATAACACCTCCCCATACCGCAGTTCTTCGCCACATGTCCGGTCCTTCCACAACAAAAACAAACATTGTCCCCCAATCTACATTCCCCGGGGTGCCTGTGTCCACACTTGTCGCACCTTTTTGACCCCGCACCAGTTATGACCACACGCTGATCATCCACTCGTGCACCTTAGCCACCTGGAGTGGCTCTGCCACTTCCCAATTGCTTCCTGTTCCAATCTTGATCACCCTCTCCCTTCTTGATACTTTTAGTTATGATCACAGATCTTTCATCATACAATCTCCCCGCCAAATCAACCACCAACCTAAACGTGCTCAGTCAGGCAGTGATCATGTGCCTATGGATGTCCGCCTGCAAGCCCTGAATGTACCTCTTGATCTTTCGCGAAAGAGGTGTCACCTAATCCGGCACCAGGCGTGCCATCTTGTTGAATTTAGTGGTATATTGCTGGTATGTCATCGTGCCCGCCTCCAGATGAAGGAACTCCCTCTCAACTTTATATATCTCACAATAAGGATAGAACTCCTCAATCACCAACCTTTTCAACTCCGGCCATCTCATCCTTCGGATAGCCTTGCTTCCCTCAACCTGGACAATATTGTCCCACCAACCCAAGGTTGAGTCCATAAAAGAATGGGTAGCAATCTTTACTTTTTGATCCTCCCGGCAATCACTGATATTCAATACCGCTTCCATCTCTCACACCCATCGGTGAGCAGTAGTAGCAGTGTTGTTTCCATCAAAAGTTGAGGGCTTGCATCATTGAAACTCCCTATATTTATAGCCTCATGCCGTCTCCAGCGCAGGCTCTTCCTCTTCTTCTTTTTCGTTATCAAAGAAATCCATTTCAGTCTCGGGTCCTCCCCTTTTGCCCGAAGACCTACCCCTTTCCTGTCTCTCCCCATCTTAACAGCCTTTATAACTTCGATCACTACTGATGGTAGGATCGTCTGCATGACCTGATGCACTTCCTCCCTGACTGTCTCTCTCATCAAGGCCCTCTGATTAGCATTTTCATCACCGCCCTCCTCATGAGGGGTCTCGGGTTCCTCATGGGCTACTCTTTCAGCCCTAGACCTTCCTCTTGTGAGCCGTGGTTCAGTACCATATCCACCACCGCCTCCACCTCATGAAGGTTTTGATGATCTACGACCAGCCATCCTCTAACACACTATAAGATTCAAACACTAATGCGGTCATTCAAGGTAATAACTCAGTTTATGTCAAGTATAGTAAGTCCCTAATTACAGTGGCCAGTTGTGATTAGCCACTTACTTTACTCTTCATACCCCAAGCATCTCCTATCCTGACTACAATAGTATCTAAACCTACCCAATAGCACACAAGCCACATAACATGCGCACATAATGCCGGTTAACATTAACTTACTATAAACATTTACATAAAAGCTTTACCTGCAAGCATGTAGCTACTAGGACTAGTATCCCTTTTCCTTTTAGTCCCATTCTCAGTTTAAGATTAGGTTTTTCAAAATATTTACCCAATTCACTTAAACTATTGCTCTGATACCAACTTGTAAGGCCCTGTTCCCGGGACGCTTACAACTGGTCATTCATTGCACATAATACATTATAAAACGTACATTTATTTTGCAGCGGAATTTAAAACTTTCATTAATAACTGAAAACATGTCATTTACAACATTTGTTTTCACCTCAAAATACAAGACATGTCAAAATACGGATGCGAACCTCAAAATGCTCCTAGTAGCTTATGCATCCATGCCTGTAACTCCTTAGCATCAACATACACCTGCCAACTATCATGCATACAAAAGTCAGTGACGCTGAGTGAGTTCTAGTTTTATAATAAAACATACTTTTCTGTGTTAAAACCGTTCTTTACTTTATTTCAAAACATACTATACTTTACAACCGTTCGTGATCATGCATCATACGTACATACAAATAATATCATTATGTAACACCCGGTTGTTTTAAAGTCAAGGAAGAGAAGAATAAAGTGAAAGAAAAGCAGAAAAAGGAATAAAACCCAAGTCTAGGGGTAAAAAGTGTCCAAAAGGACAAAATGTTTAAAAAGTGGGTGTAAATGGTGGTATGGCCGCCCATATGTCACATACACCTCTGATTTTCGGGTTTTTGACAGAGAAAGAGCAGCAAGTTCTCAGTCTTGAAGGAAGAACAAGAAAGAGTTCGAATTCAAGGTAAGAATTCATGCTTTTATGGTGTTCTTGGCTGGTCTTATCCTCGGGTTTATGCTTATGTGTGTTTATATGTGTTTGGGGTATGTTTTTAGTGGGTTTCTAAGCGGTTGAATTCAATTTGCAAACGAGTTTGGAGGAAGCCATACTCAGAAGCTGCAAAGGTGAGTTTTAGGACCCCTTTTTTACTGGTTTTTAACTGATTTTGGGGCTAGAAATGCATGAATATATGTTTTTATATAGCTGGGTTTCGGACCCGTGTGCTTGAATGTGTGTGTGATGATGTTTTGATGTGATGTGTGACTACGTTCATGCTTGATCATGTCTGATTGTGTTTCTAAGGCTTAAAGGGTAAGAATTAAGCTTAGAACATGATGAATGGTGTATGGAAAATGAAAATGATGTTTTAGATGGACTTGATAAGTTTCTAAATCTGTCTAAGTGTGTGGAAGTAAATGTGGACAAGCATTTGACTATGTATGGAAATGCGGATGAGCATTGGCTAAGTGCAGGAAACGCGAATGAGCATTTGACTGCATATGGAAATGCGGATGAGCAAGTAAGTCAATGCGGATGAGCAAGTAAGTCAATGCGGATGAAGTGGATCATTGCGGATGAGCATTTGACTAAGTATGGAAATGCGGATGAGCAAGTAAGTCAATACGGATGAGCATTTGACTAAGTATGGAAATGCGGATGAGCAAGTAAGTCAATGTGGATGAAGTAAGTCAATGCGGGTGAGCATTTGACTAAGTACGGAAATACGGATGAGCAAGTCAATGCGGATGAAGTGAGTCAATGCGGGTGAGCACTTGACTAAGTATGGAAATACGGAAGAAGTAAATCAAATGCTGATGAACTATAGCAAATGCGGATGAACTATAGCAAATGCGGATGACTATAGGAAATGCGGATGAACACTTAGAAAAATTCTGACTTTTAGGGGAAAAAAGAGGTAATGGAGGCTTTGACCGAGGAGATCCCCGAAGTTATGAAAGTTGACCTTTGTGGTCAAAGATGGTGTGTAGGGCATATAATGATGTGTGCTTATGCATGATGATGATGATGATGATGTTGCATGGTTATGCATGATGTATGTATGTATGTATGTATGATGCCCTACATGATGATGTATGAATGATTTGTTTATGTTCCTTGTGATGTTGTATGATTACCTTTCCTATGGCTTTACATGTTATGAATGAATGAATGAAGGAAGTATTATGTAACGTAAAGTGAAAGATAATGATAAAGGAACATGATGATGATTGCGTGCATTAATGAATGAATGAATGTAAGAAAGGCTTGCAAGCAAATGTATGGAGATGCACACCCATTGTAGGTGTTAGCTCAACAGTGTCGGGTTAGCTACCCCAAAGGATGCACATTGGGGTCTTTCCTTGTGATTGACCATATGGATGAACCATTGTTGCGTGTCTTAGGTACTGTGACCACCTGGTGTTGGGCACCACCGATGAAGGTCTTTTATCAGCTTAGGTCCAGTATCATGAGCATGAAGGGCATAACATATGACAATGGTATACCTGGACTTTACCTTAGGTACTGTGACCACTTGGTGCTGGGCACAACCGATGAAGCTAGCAGTCGTAGTCTTTGCACTAATGATTTGGACATGGAGCTAGCAGTCGTAGTCTTTTCACTGACCACAAGAGCTTGAAGTACTTTTTCGATAAAAAGGATCTGAACATGAAGCAGAGAAGATGGTTGGAGCTCATAAAAGACTATGATTGCGAGATCCACTACCATCCGGGCAAAGCCAATGTGCTGGCGGATGCCCTGAGCCGAAAGGAGAGACCCGAGCCGATTCGGGTGAAAGCATATCAGCTGATCTTGACCTCTGATGTGATGAAGCAAGTCAAAGTGTTTCAAGATGAGGCACTGAAAGAAGACCATCTTAACTATGAAAGAATGAGAGGACTGGTTGGGGAATTGGGTGAAAACACACTCGGTGTTAGAACCCGATTCGGTCGTGTGTGGATTCCTCGTTTTGGGGATCTACGGGTAAAGATTATGGACAAAGCTCACAAGACCCGATACTCTATCCACCCCAGTGCCACAAAGATGTACCAAGAGTTGAAGAAGGATTATTGGTGGCCGGGTATGAAGCGTGACGTGGTGGAGTATCTGAGCAAGTGCCTTACTTGTTTGCAAGTAAGGCAGAACATCAAAAGCCGTATGGGAAGATCCAACCTTTGGATATACCGGAATGGAAGTGGGAGCACATCACCATGGATTTCATTACGAAGCTTCCACGTACTCCGAAAGGGTACGATGCCATATGGGTGATTGTGGACCGTCTGACGAAGAGTGCTCACTTCTACCGATCCGCGAGACATATTGATCCGAGAGGCTGGCTGACCTGTTCATCAAGGAGATTATAACCCGTCATGGTGTGCCGGTGTCCAATGTGTCTTATTGTGACACCCGGTTTACATCTAAATTCTTGAAGAAGTTCCACGACACCATGGGGTCGAGGGTACATATTAGTACGGCTTATCATCCCCAAACTGATGGTCAGTCAGAGAGGACCATTCACATGTTGGAAGACATGCTTCGGGCATGCGTGATTGATTTTGGAGGAAGATGGGATGACCACTTACTGTTAGCCGAATTCTCGTACGATAATAGCTATCATGTCAGCATTGGCATGCCACCATATGAGATGCTATAGGGTAGGAGATGCAGAACACCCGTTTGTTGGGGTGACATTGGTCAGAAAGAGTTGGGAAGTTTCGAGGTAATCGAGGCTACGACTGAGAAGCTTGAGAAGATCAAGGCTTTCATGAAGGCAGCCAAAGATAGACAAAACTCGTATGCCGATAAACGACACAAACCGATTGAGTTCCAGGTGGGTGACCAAGTTATGTTGAAGGTCTCACCTTGGAAAGGTATTATTCGCTTCCGAAAGCGGGGCAAGTTGTGCCCGAGATACATAAGCCCTTTCCGAATCATTGCTCGAGTAGCAGAGGTAGCATATAGATTAGATTTGCCTAATGAGTTAAGTGGAATTCATCCGACGTTCCATGTATCTCATCTAAGAAAGTGCTTAGCCGATGAAGGCATGATTGTTCCACTGGAGGATATCAAGGTAGACGAACAACTCAATTATATGGAGCACCAGTGGCAATCATTAAGCAAAAGGAAAAGAGCCTGAGGAATAAAGTGGTTCCCTTTGTGCGTGTACATTTGAAACACAAGAAGGGATCCGAGTCTACGTGGGAGACTGAAGAAGAGATGAGGCAGCATTATCCACAATTTTGTGAGGAATAACAGGTTTCGGGGATGAAGCCTATACAAGGGGGGTGGACTTGTAACACCCAGTTGTTTTAAAGTCAAGGAAGAGAAGAATAAAGTGAAAGAAAAGCAGAAAAATGAATAAAACCCAAGCCTAGGGGTAAAAAGTGTCCAAAAGGACAAAATGTTTGAAAAGTGGGTGTAAAAGGTGGTATGGCCGCCCATATGTCACATACACCTCTGATTTTTGGGTTTTTGAGGGAGAAAGAGCAGCACGTTCTTGGTTTTGAAGGAAGAACAAGAAAGAGTTCGAATTCAAGGTAAGAATTCATGCTTTTATGGTGTTCTTGGCTGGTCTTATCCTCGGGTTTATGCTTATGCGTGTTTGTATGTGTTTGGGGTATGTTTTAGTGGTTTCTAAGCGGTTAAATTCAATTTGCAAACGAGTTTGGAGGATGCCATACTCAGAAGCTGCAAAGGTGAGTTCTAGGACCCTTCTTTTACTGGTTTTTAACTGATTTTGGGGCTGGAAATGCATGAATGTATGTTTTTATATAGCTGGCTTTCGGACCCGTGTGCCTGAATGTGTGTAGGATGATGTTATGATGTGATGTGTGACTACTTTCATGCTTGATGATGTGATTGTGTTTCTAAGGCTTAGAGGGTAAGAATTAAGCTTAGAACATCATGAATGGTGTATGAAAATTGAAAATGATGTTTTAGATCCACTTGATAATTTTCGAAATCTGTCTAAGTATGTAGAAGTCAATGCGGATGAGCATTTGACTGTGTATGGAAATGCGGATGAGCATTGGCAAAGTGCAGGAAATGCGGATGAGCATTTGACTGCGTATGGAAATGCGGATGAGCAAGTAAGTCAATGCGGATGAAGTGGATCAATGCGGATGAGCATTTGACTAAGTATGGAAATACGGATGAGCAAGTAAGTCAATGCGGATGAGCATTTGACTAAGTATGGAAATGTGGACGAGCAAGTCAATGCGGATGAAGTAAGTCAATGCGGATGAGCATTTGAGTAAGTACGGTAATGCGAATGAAGTGAGTCAATACGAGTGAGCATTTGACTAAGTATGGAAATGCGGAAGAAGTAAATCAAATGCGTATGAACTATAGCAAATGCGGATGACAATAGGAAATGCGGATGAACACTTAGAAAAATTCTGACTTTTTGGGGAAAAAGAGGTAATGTAGGCTTTGACCTAGGAGATCCCCGGGAGTTGTGAAAGTTGACCTTTGGGGTCATAGATGGTGTGTAGGGCATGTAATGATGTGTGCTTATGCATGATGATGACGATGATAATGTTGCATGGTTATACATGATGTATGTATGTATGTATGATGCCTTGCATGATGATGTATGAATGATATGTTTATGTTCCTTGTGATGTTGTATGATTATCTTTCCTATGGATTTACCTGTTATGAATGAATGAATGGACGAAGTATTATGTAACATAAAGTGAAAGATAATGAAAGAGGAACATGATGATGAATGCATGCATTAATGAATGAATGAATGTAAGAAAGGCTTGCAAGCAAATGTATGGAGGTGCACACCCATTGTAGGTGTTAGTTTAATAGTGTGCGGGTTAGCTACCCCAAAGGATGCACATTGGGGTCTTTCCTTGTGATTGACCATATGGATGAACCATTGTTGCATGTCTTAGGTACTGTGACCACCTGGTGCTGGGCACCACCGATGAAGGTCTTTTATAGGCTTAGGTCCAGTATCAAGAGCATGAAGGGCATAGCATATGACAATGGTATACCTGGACTCCACCTTAGGTACTGTGACCACTTGGTGCTGGGCACCACCGATGAAGGTTTTTTTATAGGCTTAGGCACAGTATCACGAGCATGAAGGGTAAAGTTCACGGTGATGATGAAAGTAAGTAATGAAATGATGAATGAATGGAAGTATGAACGAATGAATGACGAAGATAATAATGATATTATCTGTATGTACGTACCATGTATGATCACAAACGAATGTAAAGTATAATATGATTTTAATGAAAGGATGGTTTTATGAAAGAAAAGTATGTTTTGCTATAAAACTAGAACTCACTCAGCAACGCTGACTTTTATGCATTTTCCAGTTGGCAGGTGAGCAACACTGACTTTCATTCATACATTAGTTCTTTCATACATGATCTTCCGTTCATTACTCATTATCACTCGAATCTTGTCTCTTGCAATATCCCCGACTCATGCTCGAAAGCTGATGCTGTGCTGGGGCCTGCTCACAAACCCCCAACTCATGTCCGAAGACTGACACAACACCAGGATACGCGACAAATATCCAATACAAGTCAATCACAGGGATTGAACTCCATCTGAGTCTGTTGTAACACAAAGTCTCTCATCTCATTATCTCGTCTCATGGACAAAGACCTCTGTCGAGTCTGTTGCAACACAGAGTCGCTCACCTCTTATCTCGTCTCATGGTCAAAGACCTATGTCGAGTCTGTTGCAACACAGAGAGTCACTCACCTCTTATCTCGTCTCATGGACAAAGACCTCTGTCGAGTCTGTTACGACACAGAGTCGCTCACCTCATATCTATGCTTGGCTTTATACCACACCCCCGAAGTTATACGTAACTCGGGTAACAACACCCCCACCGAAGTGGGTAACAACCCCCACCAAAGTGGGTAACACCCCCATAGAAATGGGTACACCCCCATAGAAATGGGTAACACCGCCATAGAAATGGGTAACACCCCCATAGAAATGAGTAACACCCCTATATAAATGGGTAACACCCCCATAAAAATGGGTAACACCCCCATAGAAATGGGTAACACCCCTATAGAAATGGGTAACACCCCCATAGAAATGGGTAACACCTCTGAAGGTCAGTCACAAGACTAGAACCCTTGCGTGCACACTTTAGGATTTGCTGAACGTCCGGCGGTAGAGCGTAAGGCATTAAGAGCCGTGCACCTCTGTTCATATTGCTTTCAAGCCTTTCTATACTTTCTCTCTTATGCATGCATTCTATCATTATGTTCCTCTTTTTATATCTTCCACTTACTTTAGATAATACTTTCATTACATTTATTAACATTCAACGCAAAGTCAAGGGAAGACATACATACATAATAAGGAACATACATAAACGTAGACATCTACCATCTACATCATACATGCATAACACACATCAAACATATGCCATCACATCATAACCCGGCCCATTTTACCCCTTAAAATCCACTTAGAAAACCTCAAGTCCAAAGTGGGCACATGGGACCTTCGAGACGCATGAGCATAAAAATTCTAAGTGTAAAACAGTCTGGGCACATGGGCACTATTTGGGCGTTTCTGCCCTGTTCAGGCGCATGACACCTGTTCAGGCGTATCACCAATACGTGGCCGTTTCAAGCACTTGGGTGCATGGGCACTGTTTAGGGGCATGGCCAATACTTAGCCGTTTCATTCACTGGGACGCATGGGCACTGTTTAGGCGCATGGCCAACACTTGGCCGCTTCAATCACTTGGACGCATGGGCCTATTTAGGCGTATGGCCAACACTTAGACGCATGGCCAACATGCTGGGCGCGTGGGCCACTATTTAGGCGCATGACCCACCCTTGGGCGTATGGCCAACACTTAGGCATCTGGCTTCTCATGCTGGGCGCATGGACAACTGTTTGGGCGCATGAGCCACCATTGGGCGCATGGACCACTGTTCATGTTCATCAAGCATTCTGAAATCTTTTCTATGCCATCAATTTCAACTGACTGCCATTTTAATCATACCAAGCACAGATCTAACATACTAAGGCCATCTAATCATGCTAAACATCATCACTAACCCATAATCAGCACTATAACAAGCATACATACATACAACATTCCAACATAAAGTTGTAAACCCACGGTTTCCTTCAAAATGTTTACTTAGTATGCATAATAGCCCCAAATCAGTTAAAAATCAGTAAAAGTGGGGTTCTAGAAAGTAACATTGAGCAACTTTTGAACAACACTCTTCCAGTTCAAGACCCACTTCGGTTCAGCTCTTGAATCCTGAAAACAAACTCTAAACAACCAAAACTTCGATCAAGAACTCAAAACCCAGCTGAAACCGAGCTCAAATAAGAGAAGACTTACCTTTTATAGCTTCTTCTTCCTCTTTCTTTCTCTAGAACTGGGCTCTCTCTCCCTTCTTCTTCCTCCGAGAGCAAAGCAGCTTTCTGATTTGATATGGGCGACCTTGCCCTTTAAATTCTTAAAATAATAAGATTTGTACTTTGTACACTTTATCCCCTTCTACTTGTGCACAATTTCTATTCTTTCTATTTACTTTTCTTTTCCTTCCGTTTAAATAAAATTTCGGGGTGTTACATCCGAAATTTGCATGAGGTGAGTTCTAGAACCCCCCCTTTTTCATGTTTTTAACTAATTTTAGGGCAACAAATGCATGTGTGAATGTTTTTATAAATGTGGGTTTAATACCTGTTAGTGTGTGTATGTGTGAATGTGGGTGGGTTTCGATTTTGGATGCTATGATGATATAATTGTACCATGTTCTTGATATGATGCTTAGAGTGTAAGAAATAAGCGTAGAACATGATGTAGGTTGAATTGGGACTGAATTATGATGATTATGGTGTGAGTTAGTTGCCCATGCGCCTAACGGTCATAACTGGCTAAGTGTGGCCATGCGCCCAAAAGTCATGCGCCCCAATAGTATCCATGCACCTAAGAATTGGCTGAAATTGGCTAAGTGTCCCTAACACCTAGATGTGCATGCACCTAGGCACTCATGCCCCTGTGTAGTGCCCATGCTTTTGAGGTCGCTGGATCGGTTGACATCCGAGTGTGTTCTTGACGGAAGGAAAAAATACCAAGAGACAAAAAAGAGAACAAACAATAATAGAATGGTTTCATTGATAACCCTAATGATTACAAGCTTGTTAAACAGAAGAATCATGACTCTTGGCAAGGGAAGATTGAACATGATCTCCCCTCTCATCTGGCAGCACCTAGGCCATGGACACACTCTCAAAACCTTACCTCTCTACACAATGAAAGTAGTATTTATAGGCCTCAGCCCATATTAGATGCGACTGGGTCCATTCGTACGATTGGACCATGCGTATGGTTCAATCATACGACTTGACCATACTTATGGTTCAGCCTTATGAATGGCCCAATAGCATATCTCAGTCGCACGACTGGTCCATTAGCATGGCTCAGTCGTACGACTGAGTCTCATTCGTATATGCTCCCGCGAATGACTCAGTTTCATGTGTTTATAACATATCAGGTGTGTTACATTAAGCCTAGACTATTTTTCAAGCGAAGGACATACTATATATGACAATATATACTCCAACAAATTCCCCTTGGACGTTGCTTGCGAATAGTAGATAACACCTCTTACAATCTTCAGTCAATCTTTGGTTTGGTTTCCAACAGTATTAGACAAAAAACCATATTAGCCAACGTTGCTGATCCGTCAGGTTGCTACAGTATCCCTGAAAATGAATTTAGGCATAATAGCTTTAGTTTACTTTGCAGAACACCATCATAGTAACAAGATTCCCCATATGACTAATTTTTCTAGATAATGACATGAACAGTTTCCATTGCTCCAATCTTTACACAGGCTAACCTTATTAACATTAACACCCGTAGAAATTCCCCTTCAAATTCAGCATATCCCAATATATAAACATTGTGCTCTCCTGACATCTTCGTACGATGTATTGGGCAAAAAGTAGAAAGTTCCTATCCACAGCTGACATTCTCAAACAAATCAGCATGCACTCATGTTCATGATTAGAAACCAGCTCACATCATCACTTTTTGATTGCGTCTTCAATTTCTCTATACATGGATTCCCCCTAAGAATCTGAATCGTCTTTATGTCGATATATATAACTTGATTGACCCATAAATTGTCAGATGCTCCTCACTACCCTACAAAATCAGCACAAACTGCTGACATCTTCTCTTCTCTCTTTTGTGTTCTAACTACATTCATCTATTCTAGAAATCCAACGAATAATGGGGCATCCATCAAACTTATTTGACAAAGGAACCTCAGGGTGAATGTGCTTTGCTCATCCTCAAATCTATGCAAGAGGTTGTTCCAAAATTTTTTTTTGGTCTAGAACACCACTTATTCGTATGACATGGAGGACAAATATCACATTCATGTGAATGGATGATATGAATGATATATTCGTGCGATTTTTCATAAGACTGGTCAAGTAGCATGACTGGACATAAGACTGGTCAAGTAGCATGACTGGACATAAGACTGGTCCAGTAGCATGGCTGGACATAAGACTGGTCCAGTAGCATGACTGAACATAAGACTGGTCTAGTAGCATGACTGGACAAAAGACTGGTCCAATCGCATGGTTCAGTCGAACGAATGGTCCATTAGCATGGTCCAGTTGTACGAATGGTCCATTAGCATGGTCCAGTCGCATGAGCGGATCTGCACGTAGATTTTCAGATCTATAGCCATGGCTGCCAAAAACACTAATCTGATGATTTTTACATGAACCAAAACAAAATAGACATCATAAGATGCGCAAGGGTGATAAGAATGTGGTTCCAAGTTCGATTTTAATCAAGAAACAACACATGTGAAAAGATGTGAGCAAAACACGAAGAACACAAAGTGGGTTTAACGTAAAATAACATGAAATAGATATAGAAATCAAGAGCTCGGATTACTAAAATGATTGTTAGATCATTCTAGCAATAACCGACTCAGATACCAATTTTGAGGTCGCTGGATCGGTTGACATCCGAGCGTGTTCTTGACGGTAGGAAAAAAATACCAAGAGACAAACAAGAGAACGAACAATAATAGAATGGTTTCATTGATAAAACCTAATGATTACAAGCTCATTAAGTAGACGAATCATGACTATTGGCAAGGGGAGATCGAGCATGATCTCTCCTCTCATCCGGCAGCACCTAGGCCCTAGGCACACTCTCAAAACCTTACCTCTCTACATAATGAAACTGGTATTTATAGGTCTCAGTCTATATCAAATGCGACTGGGCCCATTCGTATGATTGGACCATGAGTATGGTTCAATCGTATAACTGGAACATACTTATGGTTTAGTCTTACGAATGGCCCAATAGCATCTCTCAGTCGCACGATTGGTCCATTAGCATGGCTCTGTCGTACTACTGAGTCTCATTCACATATGCTCCTGTGAATGACTTAGGTTCATATGTTTACAACATATCAGGTGTATTACCTTAAGGCTACTATTCATCAAGCGACGGACACGCTATATATGACAATATATGCTCCAACAGATGCACCTAGGACATTGCCAGAATATTCTAGTGTTGGGTCATGCGCCCAAATAGTGCCCATGCACCCAGAAGTTTCCATCCGTCTAAGTGTTCCCCATGCGCCCAGAAGGCCATGCGCCTGCATAGTGCTCATGCGCCTAAGACTTAGAATATTTTTCTAAATTTTTGGGGAAAATGTTACATGTAGGCTTTGAATTGGGATATTTCGGGGGTGATGTAAGTTGACCTTATGATGATGATTGATGTATGTTATGTCATCTATGATGATATTATGCTTATGTATGGTTATGTTTTGTTATGTTCCTTATTATGTATGTTTATTTTCTATGGCTTTACATGTTATGATTATGAAAGTAAATGGAAAGTATTATATAACATAAAGTAGAAGATAATGAAAAGAGGAACATAATCGATGAAAGAATGCATGCATTAATGAAAGGGAAGTAAAGAAAGTCTTTCAAGTAATGTATGGAGGTTCTGTTAGGGACTGTGTACGTACGGAGTACTAACTGATTCTGCGTTTGTACCAGATCAAATAGTGCGGAATCCTATTTGATTGGCGATCCAATCAGTGAGAACGATTACCCAATCGATATAAGAATGAAAGAAACATTAAGAACGAGTAGGAATCAATCAGGAATGAACTATGAACTTGAACAAGCTCTTTGGGATGCTCTAGACGGCTAAGGTTTATGTGTATTCGAAGTATCTCTCAAAGTTTTTTCTTTTTCCATGAATTAGGTGGTATTTATAGGTTAGTGGTTTCCATTCGTATGATTGAACCATTAGCATGGTTCAGTCGTGCGACTGAATCATGCCATTGAGTCATACGCGCGACTGAAGGTTCAGTCGTGTGACTGAGTCATTCATATGTCTCAATCATATGACTGATCCAGTCTCCTGGTTTAGTCATGCTACTGGTCTATAAGCATGATATATTCATGCGTATGGTCCATAAGTATGGGCCATTAGCATGAATATCACCCGCCTAAGTTTAACACATTTCTCAATCATTATTGACTAAGAACTATGTACATCAACATCAAACCTATATAATAAGTTCATACATATGAATCAAAGATAAATAAACATCAAAGCATATATCATATTTCATTACTTCGTCATATTACATATGTAAGACATGAAAGACTTTTACATTTAACATATAAACTAGGGACATCATGTATCTAAAGACTCCCCCTTGGACCTAGTTTACTCTATTATCTATCATTCTTCACATGTTCTTGGATCTCTTGTACTTCTCTTCTCTTGTGACTCCTGCATGTATCTCGAATGCAAAGCAGAGCCTTATAACGTGTTGGAATTGAAGAGCTTGTACAATGTCTTGCGTGTCATAGAAAAGTGGCCACTTGTATAAAGTATAGACATCTTTAGCAGATAAGTTAGTGAGCCACATTGGGTCAAATACCCTGATAGTCTCTATCTTTCTATCTCTGTTTAGAACTATGTCCGCTTCCCTTGTCTTCCAGTCATTATACCACCATTTGAAGTGTGGAGTGAAATCCTAAGGCCTTTCTTGTAAGGGAATCATGGACATTGTGTGTGGAGGTCTCCACTTCAACACCACTTTAGGCTTTCCAAATATAGGATCAACTTCAGACTTATGAAAGAACCTCTTAGGTTGTTGAGGTTTGAAGTTTACCCATCTGGTGTGGTATTCTTTCTACAATGCAGCCTCAAACGAACCTGACATCTTTCTTGGGTTAGCATATAACAGATCTAAGCATGCCAGTCGATTGAGCTCAAAACCAGGAAGAGTCTTTAGATCATATGGATATCTGAATTATTTAATCCCTTTCTCCCTCTTAACAGCATAAACTTCCAAGTCTTTAAAATATGCCCACGCGATAATCTTGCTTGACACTTTTTGATGTCTTTTGACTCTGTAAAGTTTGGTGTAGGCATTTTGTTTTGGGGTTGCGCACTGGGCTTTCATCTCAGCAAAAGAAGCTGCCCATTCAGCTTTCGTCATATCAACATTTGCATCCGAAGCTTGGGTTGTACTTTCATCTTTTTTTTTTTCTTTCTCTATCTCCTCCAACTATCAAAAGTACCATTGCCAAAGGTTTCACCCAAGTTGGGAATAACATTTCCTTCTGGGTCAGTGTACTATGGATAGTAATCTGCAGTGACATCCTCTATCTCTATCTCATCCATATCTTTCAGCTTATCATCACTCACAACATCACTTCTGGAGCATCTTTGACAAGCTCGTCAAGATTTAGTCTGAACATTTCAACGAGCTGCTCATGTGTTAGATCATGGATGATCTCCCCTCCTCCGGAGTGTAACTCACAGATCTTCTGATGATCGCTTACAAGTCAAGAATCATGGTAAGTTGAGTCTTGACTTGCTGAAGGGGGGCAACATCACATTCATCTTGCTGTTAAGCTTCATCTGTTTGATTATACATTTAACACAACACACAAATCATAAGACAATACATTTAAACATAAACACTCATTAATTACATTAATGTAATAAACAATTCAAGTACAAAAGATTCAAATACATAAACATCTAATCATTACTTTGCCTTGATCTGTGGTCTCTTCACTTGAGGAGCAGAGGACGAGGGTCCTTTATCCTGGTTTCTTTTGGTCCGCCTCTCCTTAACTGATGGATTAGAGGCTGACGTAGATGCATCACCTTCTTGATCATCCTCGTCAGATCATCACCTTCTTTTCCTTTTCCACTTCCTCCCGCTACCTCATTATCATCATCATCTTCCTCAAATTCATCTTCATCCTCATCATCATCATCATCCTCATCATCACCATCCTTAATCTTCAACGACTCACTCTTTGATCCCTTCAGTTTTAGCAAGATCCTTTTGTTCTTCTTCTCAAGACCTTCAATCCTCTTTACCGATGCCAACACCAACTCATTCTGGCTTTTTATGCTCAGCCTAACGCTCTCTCGTACTGAGCGTTCTTCTCACTCAGCCAAGTGACTTGATTTGCTTGAGCCGCATTCACCGCCATCAGCTGACTGATTTGAGTAGCCCTCAGATCATCAGTACCAATAAGCTTTAGCACCATATGGTTTAGGCTAGCCATATGCTCCTGTAACCCGACCATGCGTAGAGTAGGTCCGACTGTGAATGCGGATTGGGTGAAGGGACCAGTTTGGTGAGTGGTTGTGGTAGTGGTGGATGTGGTGAAGATAGGAGGAGGGATCGGAATGGATTGTGGTGGAGTAGGTGTATGAGTGGTGGATGGAGTGGTGGCTGTGGTAGTGGGTGTGGTAGTGGTGGTGGCTGTGGCTGTGGTGGTAGTGGGTGTGGTAGTGGTGGTGGCTGTGGCAGTGGTGGTAGTGGTAGAAGATGTGATCAAAGTAAACCTTGGCCTCTTACTCTTTTTCCCATGGGGATGGGCCATCCTCTTCTTCCTGGCGCCCTTGGAGATAGAGACTCCCCCTGAGCTAAGTGGTTGATCCGGGGTGTATGTATGATCAGTGACATCTGTAGCAACACCCTTCAACCCAGCCTGGTGTCCACCAACCGCCTCTTTACCTTTTTCAGTGGCAATAACCCAGCTACCAACTATCCTAACTAGTGTCTCATCATCAGATTCTTCCTCTTCATCAAGCATGAAGTCTTGGTGGAAGGCAGCCTTTTCTCATCCACCAGGTGCATCCCACCTTGACCATCATCATGGTCGTCATCATCGTCGTCTTCTTCATCAGTGGGTAGCTCAATTGGTTCAACATCGGAGTCGTTATCATCAAGATGCCACTTCTTGCAAGAGGGCACCATATAATCTTCACTGGCCAAATGCCCGAACAATCTCCTGACCGAGGGCTTCACCTGCTTCCTCCAGTAGACCTTCATCCTACCCAGTGTGGTGTCATCCATAACCTCCAGAACAACGACATCACCCCTCTCTTTCAATAGCAAAGGAATCTTCTTGTCAATAATCATCTGTAAAAACCTCGAGTACATGCAGAAGTCTTCCTTGCCCTTTGCCTTGATGTTCTTTATCATGTAGGAGGATATCATGTGGGAGAAATTGAACGGGTGGCTCAGCACCATAGCAACATATGCCTTCTGGATTTGATCTGACATCTCATCGAATCCTCCTCTCCTTGACGCTATGCACTTAAGGATGACATGAGCCAAGTACTTGAACCGGGGGCACAAGTTGCTCTTGTTGAGCACACCTGCGTTGATGTCCCCAGTATACTTCATCCTTAGGAAGCATCCTCGATAGTCAAAGGGTGTAGCTTGATTGGGTGCGCACCATCCTCTCCAGATCCAGCACTCGCCTTAGATCGTCTGTAGTAATCCTAATATCCTGACAAAAACTGAGGTCCGAATACTATGGGGCTCAAAGGACCTCACAACTGAAACACCTTCCCAGAAGGCCTGCTGTATAGATTAGTAGGGTGTGCATGGAGTAGAGATAGCCTTGTAGATCCTTGATCTTCATAGAAAGGCTATAATCCCAGCAAACTCGAAAGCATTCCAAGAGGTAGTATCTAAGTGAGCATAGATATTATGCTTCGTGCTCATCGTACATGTATCGTCCATGTTGTTAAAACACAAGACAAATATACATTAGATTTGTGCATAACAGAGGATAGTTGGAACTTAGACTGTTTTGATCAAACTGGTTCAGTCGTGCGATTGAACCATACAATTGAGTTTTAGTCGTACGATTGAGTTCTGTCATACGATTGAGCATGCGGCTGAGTTCAGTCGTGCGATTGAGCCTGCGACTGAATTTAGTCGTATACTTTACCATGCGGTTGAGTCAGTCGTGCGACTGAACCCATACGTATGATTCATTCGTGCGATTGAATTGTGCGCCTGGCTTAATCGTGCGACTGAAGTTCATTAGCATGTCCATTCGCATCCTGTTGAACACCCTAGATTTGAATCTTTGTCAAAACTTTATATTAATGTCTTGTTTAGACTCATATGGATCGCAGAGACTGTAAATAGCACTTGATGTCCTTTAAATCAACTTTTATGTCCATTTAAGTGGTCTATTTTAGGATTTAGTCTCGGTTCCAGGTTTTTAGCATAATGGGTCCTTAAAGATGCGATTAGGGCATTCATTTGGATCAATCTCAGTTGCACAGTACGTGTAGATGAGTAGAATACACGTTACAAGGTCATCACCTAAGGTCCTTAAAGATGCGACACACGATATTCATCTCGTAGTTCGCTGACCAATCCATTCCTAGGACTATATTGAAACCGCCTAAGGTCATCATGAATGGTCTAACATGAAACTTATGACCTTCTGATTCTATATCACATACTTCTATCTGCTCAGAAACACTGGTAGACTTACCTATGGTAGTTTCTACATTGAAGGGCTTATCAATACTTCTACTCCTAATAGGAAACTTAGCACAAAAGGCAGCAAAAATAAAACTACTACTATCACCAGAATCAAACAACACAGAAGCAAGAGTTTGGTTACTGGATACGTACCTAACATGACATCAGGGTCCGTCCTAGCCTCCTCCCTGGTTATCGTGGAGGCTCTACGCTCGCATCCTGCCCTCCATTTCCAGTCTTCCTCCTTCCCTAAAAACTCTCGTACCTCGGCTTCTTGCAGTCTCTACTTATATGACCCTTTCCGCCATAGTTATACACCTCTTCACCCCACAATTCTTTCCCAGATGACCAGGCCACCCACATTTGAAGCAGAGGTTTGATCCCCAGCTACACTCACCAGTATGCCCTTTAGCACACTTACCACCCTTCCTCGTCTCCGCACCAGCGAAGCTGCACGCCAGTCGTCTGCCCTGGCGATCTTTTTGGTTGGAGTGTAACCCCCTCGTTCAACCTGCTTTCCCTTCCGATTCTTGTCGCCGCTACTCTTCTTGTTCACTTCAATCACGGTCGTCTCCTTCGCCACCTTAATTATCTCGGTCACCATAAACGGCAGAATCGTCTGCATGACCTGTTGAACTCCTCGACAACAGCCTCTTTCAATGTGGTCCTCAGACTAGCACCATCATCACCGCCTTTTGGGTGATGGATCTCGGGCTTTTTGAGTGCCATTTCAGCAGCCCTAGCCATGCTTCTCATGACACGCGGTCCCGCACCACGTCCACCACCACCTTCACCTGACGAAACCGTCGAAGATCTACCACCAGCCATCCCCTAACACGATATAAGATTCAAACACTAACGCTGTCTTTCAAGGGAATAGCTTAGTTTATGTCAAGTATAGCAAGTCCCTAATTATAGTGGCCAGTTGTGATTAGCCACTTACTTTACTCTTCATACGCCAAGCATTTCTTATCCTGACTACTTCAGTATCTAAATCTACTAAAGGCACATAAATCACATAACATGCGCACGTAATGCCGATTAACATTAAGGAAAATACCTGATGGCATGCAGCTACTTGGATTGGCATCCTTGATTCGGTCCCATTTTCAGTTTAAGTTTAGGTTTTGAAAACAGTTTACCCAATTCTCTTAAACTTTGGCTCTGACACCAACTTGTAAGGCCCTGTTCCCGGGAAAACCTCACAGATGGTGAATCATAACTTAAAATCATTTTAATAACAAAACATTGTAGCGGAATTAAATAGACATTAATTTTAAACTTGGATATCATATTGTAATCATGCATTTGTCCTTTAATTGTAAATAAAACATAGTACTTTTTCCTTTATATTACAATAAAACATTTCATAAACATGAATGCCATCCATATCCATCCAAGTAGCCTCCAACCGATGCCATCCTCAGCATCAGCAATTACCTGCCAACTATTATGCATAAAAGTCAGTTTCGCTAAGCGAGTTCTAACTTTAAATAATATAAGAAAATATAAACTTTATCCTTCATATAGCGACCACACATACATCACAATACATAACATTTCTTGCTTCATAATAAGCATGTTCTTTATCTTTTATTCTTTCATTATCTTTCACTTTCATCATAAACGAGATTGCACAAAGCAAGAGCTCCATGTTGATCGAAAACAAATGCCGATCCCTGTCGGTACACATGAAAACGGTAGCTAACCCCCGACAATTGATCAACACTGCAAGGCACATAGCCCGCTCATGAATACAGATCCATCATCATACATCAGACTCACATAAATGAAGTCCATCATAGTGCTTGCAAGACGTTCCATCATCAAATGGGCCCAGGGTAACATTCATTAAGTTTCGCTTTCATTAATATCATCTTCCACTTTAATATGTAATACTTAACTTATTAAATACACAACATACCAAGTACTAGCCATCATAAAACGTAACCGATCATCCACAGAACAGCGGGGGTTCGGGGGTGGCAGCCCCTGACAGCGGAGTCCTAGGGGCGACAGCCCCTAGTGGGGTCCAAGGGGCAACGCCCCTGGCTGGGGCCGGGCTGCCAGGTCAGCTGTGAATTTTTTTTTATATTTAAACATTTATATAGCACTTTTACTTATAGAAAAATCGTTCTTCCTGTTATAACCCCTTAAGATCTTGGTCATTTAAAAACGTAAATTTTGTATGCATAATAGCCTCGAAACATGGAAAAACTTATAAATAGGGGATCCAGAATTCACCTGGTTACCGAGACCAACTTCTACACTAAGCTTTCTAGGCTAGGATGACACTACACAGCCTGCAGATGAGTTGACACTTAAAGTGGTTAATTTCAACCTAAATTCGCTGAAATTCGCTACAAGATCAGCAATTTCACAGCTAGATTCGCCAACACTTTCGCTGCTAGTTTCACCAGCAGTTTCGTTGCTAGTGTCGCTAGCACCTTTGCTGGAAGTTTCGCTGGCATCTTCGCTGCCAGTTTCGCTGCCAGTTTCACCCAACTTTCGTTGGAAAACCATGTGTGTGTGAAACTACCTGCGAAACTATAGTTTCGCACGAAGTCCTCATAGTTTTGCCAGTTGAACATGCAAATACGCCGGATGCATATACAGTTTCGCAGATCGCATAAAATTCACGTATCAGTCCATTTTAACCCAAAATCATAACTTTTTACATCCAATCTCTTAGTTTATCATCCATGAGGCTAAATCTAAGCTTTATACATGTTTTCATACGTAAAAATGTGACCTTTATGCGATTCTTTGCAACTTTTCAAAACCCAAAACCCTAGAATCCGGGTTTGATCTACAGAAGGGTTTAGAGGTCGATTCTTACCTGGATTTGTTGCTCCTTTCTTGTGTTTTTATGCTCCAACACCCAGATCTTCAATCCCTTGACCGTTGAAGCTTCAGATCTTGAGTTTCCTTCACTATCTCGCTCTACGAATTTGGTGGCTAGGGTTGCAAATGATGCACATGGAGGGTGACTTTGTTGCTTAAGGGCTGATTATGGGCCTTCAATCCCATAGGTTACTACCCAATAAGCCTAATTTAGCCCATGGCCATTTCCTTACCTTATTAAATACCCAATAATTAAGCCCATTATCCTTAATGACTCGTTTTGACTTTTCGGGGTGTTACAAGTCTCCCCCACTTATTTAGGTTTCGTCCTCGAAACCTGTCAGTCATCAAACAATTGGGAATAAAATTTCATCATCTCCTCCTCCGTCTCCCACATAGATTTTGATCCTTTTATGTGTCTCTAGTGTACTCGTACTAGTGGAACCACTTTATTCCGTAAGTGCTTCTCCTTACAATCAAGGATGGCCACCGACTGCTCTACATAATTTAGCCGTTCATCGACTTCAATGTCTTCTAATGGTACAACTACATCATTATCTGCTAGACACTTCCTAAGATGACATACATGGAATGTAGGGTTAATTCCACTCAACTTATCGGGTAGTTCTAATCTGTAGGCCACTTCTCCTACCCTTGCGATAATACGGAATGGCCCTATGAATCTTGGGCTTAACTTTCCCCTTTTTCAAAACCTGATGATCACTTTCCAGGGCGATACCCTGAGTGTGACCTTGTCACCAACTTCATGCTCTATTGGTCTACACCTTTTATCAGCATAAGACTTGTGGCGATCCTTTGCGGCTTTCGTGAATGCTTTGATCTTATCTAACTTCTCAGCCACGACCTCGATCACTTCAAGGCTTCCCCATTCCTTTTGTTCGATGTCACCCCAACACATGGGCGTCATGCACATCCTACCGTACAACATCTCATAGGGTGACATACCAAGCTGTCATGATAACTATTATTTATGATAATTCTGCCAATGGTAAGTGCTCATCCCAACTTCCTCCAAAGTCGATTACACACGCTCGTAGCATGTCTTCTAACGTTTGAATCGTTCTTTGCGACTAACCATCCATCTGGGGGTGGTAAGCCGTACTAATATGCAGTCTAGTCCCCATTGAGTTGTGAAACCTCTTCCAGAACTTAGATGTAGACCGCGTGTACCTATCTGAAATGATAGACACTGGCACGCCGTGACGAGCCACAATCTCCTTGATAAATAGCTCTGCCAACCTCTTAGAGGAATACGTCTCACAAATTGGTAGGAAATGGGGGCTCTTTGTTAGACGGTCAACAATCACCCAGATTCCATCGCTTCCCCTCGTCGTGCGAGGTAGCTTCGTGATGAAGTCCATGGTGATGTGTTCCCATTTCCATTCAGGAATAGCCACGTCTAGCTTCATTCCCGGCCACCAGTAATCTTTCTTCAAAGCCTGATACATTTTCGTGGCACCAGGATGAATGGAATATCGAGTTTTGTGAGCCTCATCCACGATCTTCCCTCAGATCTCCATAGAGAAGGATCCACATTCACCCCAATCGGGTTCTAACACCCATGGTGTTTTCCCCCAAATCTGAAACTGGTCCTTTCATTCTTTCGGAGTCGACAATATCATCTCTTAATGCCTCATCTTGAAACTCCCTCACTTGTTTCATAACATCAAGCGTCATGATTATCTGGTAAGCCCTCACCCGAATTGGTTCGGGTTGTCCCTTCCAGCTAAGGGCGTCAACAACCACATTGGATTTGTCGGGATAATAATGAATCTCACAATCATAATCCTTTATGAGCTCCAACCATTTCCACTACCCCATGTTCAAGTCCTTCTGCTCGAAGAAGTACTCCAGGCTCTTGTGGTCAATGAATATGGTGCACTTCGTCCATATAGGTAGCGCCTCCATATCTGTAACGCAAAGATTGCTGTTGCTAGCTCCAAGTCATGAGTGGGATAATTGACCGCATGAACTTTCAACTGTCGGAATGCGTAGGCTATAACCTTTCCTCGTTGCATCAAGACACATCCCAAGACCGAGTAGGAAGCATCTGAATAACCCACGAAATCTTTGCTTCCATCGGGTAATAACAAGATAGGAGCTTGAGTCAACCTCACTTTGATTTCTCAAATGTTTTCTCTTGAGCTTGACCCCACACAAACTTTACATCCTTACGGGTCAACTTAGTAAATACACACCCTCATACTTCCATCCCTCTTCTTCCCAAATAAGATCGGAGCACCTCAACGAGAGATACATAGTCAAATGAACTGCTTATTGAGCAACTCTTGAAGTTGCTTCATCAATTCCTTCATCTCAGAGGGGCTAAACGATATGGCACCTTAGCAACAGGTTGGCACCGATTAACGGATCTATCTGCAACTCGATCTCGATCCGGTGTTACACCTGGTGAATCTTCTCGAACACAGCTGGGAAGTCACACACAACACTTACATTAGGTATTTGTGGTGTTGATGTATCCACTTCCTTCATGTACGCCAAATAAGTACTACATCCATATCTCCTGCACCTTCCCACCGCCGCCCTCGAAATCACCTTCGGGATCGTAATGACTAAGTCACCATAGATCATCATTGAACTACCGCCGGGAACTGTTAGTCCGACAATCTTCCTGTGACATACGATATACATCTCGTAGTCCGCTGATCAATCCAATCCTAGGACTATATCGACACCACCTAAGGTCATCACGAATGGTCTAACAAGAAACTTATGACCTTCTAATTCTATATCACAGACTTCTATCTGCTCAGAAAACCTAGTAGACTTACCTATGGCAGTTTCTACATTGAAGAGCTCATCAATACTTCTACTCCTAATAGGAAACGTAGCACAAAAGGCAGCATAAATAAAACTCCTACTATCACCAGAATCAAACAACACAGAAGCAAGAGTTTGGTTACTGGATACGTACCTGACATGACATCAGGGTCCGTCCTAGCCTCCTCCCTGGTCATCGTGGAGGTTCTACGCTCGCCTCCTGCCCTCCATTTCGTTTTGGCTGCTAAAAGGTAGTCTATGACAGCCTCTTTATGGCTGTCCATAATGTTTTGTTTGTGTTTGCATAGTTAGTTTTATTCACATAAAAAGATCCTTTGTTCTTGGGTTTGTTTATAACTTTGTAATATCAAGATGGAACCTGGATTTTCTGTTGATTAACGAAGTTATTAAGCTTGTTTCCACTGCGTTTACACAATGTTTAAATGGTTAAACTATGAATCTTGTTCTAACAAACTCCAACATTGGGATCTAGAGCCGGTTATGTGGATAGCTAGCTTGTTTTGTCCTTGATATATTTCGTTTTATGGGACTTTGAAACCCCTTTTAGGGGCTGCTATGTTCATGTTTTATAAATCCCCAACTTTCAAAGTTATATCACACATGCTTGTGATTAAACTTTGAAAGACATGTATGTTATATTTGTGTTTGTTTGGGCATGATAAAACTTGAAGTTTCAGTTTATGTTGGGTGAAATTTCATGGGTCTTAAGTGGGGATTCATTGTTGGTTTGGATGATATGATCATTGTTCATTATGGTGCATAACCTAGCCCTTGACCTTGTGTTGTTTGGATGTTTGTAATGGTTGTATGTATTCATTCGATTGGGTTGTATAATCTATTATTTATGCTTTGTTAAAGTGTAATTATCGGGCTGTAATAAATAGATGAGGTACTTTTCATATTACTAGAAATCTTGTATTAGGACATAATGTCTTGTAATATGAAGATGTACGTGTTAGAAGCACAAAGGGAAGACACATGAAACATGGAGCATTTGGATGCGGTTTCAAGTGGGAGGTTCATGGAACTTTTGTGATGTGTTTTGACCCTTAGGAATGTCCTATGGTCCACACTTGTGATGGCAAACAAGTGTGGCCACTTTAGATGCTATGGTTATGCACTTACATTTGTTTGATTATGGTATTGTGGTTGATGACATTACATATGATGTTTGCTTAACTATCCTTCAATGATCATAACAAACTATCTAAATGGGCTTTAATCATTAAAAGGTAATAAAAGGTTATTAAAATTGTTTAATGATTTCAAAGATTAAAAGGGGTTTTAATCAATGTACCATAAGGTATCTTGTTTTGAAAACATACAAATATGTATACATAATGTTTTCCAAACTTGTATTATAATATCTCTATACCTTTTAAAATAAGATCAACACCGTCCTTTTACACAACATTGAATCGCTTGGGAACTCTTAGTGGGATAAAGGTCACCTAATCATTTTGAGGGAACTTGTGACTTGAGGTGAGAATTCCATATTCGTGGGATAAGGTCACCTAACCCCTTATTTTGGCAAACTCACACGTGTGTGTAAGTAGGGTGGATTGATTTGCAAACCATGTCAAATGGATCACCTACGATATGGTTTCCAAATGGTGTTGATGGGATTAACATGCCAACTTTACATATGATGTTTCAAGTCGATCCCATACCTCTAGAAGTTGCAAATGGTTGCAATCGTCAATCGTTGACCACCTTATTAATTTAAATTGTGGGATAAAGGTCACCTAACCACTATTTAAATGTAATGTTGGGTTCTAGATTTTAATATAAAAATGACCTTAAAAGGTATTAATTATTAAAACAACAATATCGAAAGTACTAAAATTGATCTTTGTTTAATTTTGTAGATGGCCACCAATAATTATGATAATCATGATAATTCATCCACGTCCGCCCAATCTTTATGAGCATTCTCCAAAAGGAACGTCTAAATCATAAGAACTTTATCGATTTGTATCGAAACTTAAGAATCGTTCTCAAGCAAGAGAAACGATCATATGTTTTAGACGACCTTGTCCCCGATCAACCTAGTGAGGATGATGAGGAGGCCTATAATGATTGGATAAAGTACACTGAGGGCTCTGTCCAAGTGTCTTCCCTTATGTTGGCAAGCATGACTCCGGATCTCCAGAAGGAGTATGAGCATTAGGGAGCTTATGACATGATAACCCAACTGAAGGAAACGTTCCAACAGTAAATGAGGGTTGAACGCTTCGAAACGGTTCGAGCGCTCCATGCATGTCGTATGGACGACAACCAATCAGTTTCATCATATGTGTTTAAGATGAAATGTCACATTGACCGCCTCGAAAGGCTAAACTGTCCCGTCTCAAAGGAATTGGCCATGGATTTGATCCTCAATGGCCTTACCAAAAGGTTTGAGACGTTCGTGTTGAACTACAACATGAATGCTTGGGAAAAAAGCATTGGTGCGCTTCACTCTATGCTCAAAACGGCCGAGGAGGCCATGGGTAAAAGGGTTTTACCCATTCTCACCATCCATGAAGGTGGGAACAAGAAAAGGCCTCATCCCACACCCAAGGCAAAGGTTGCCAAGGGTAAGGGACCCGTAATGGGAAAAGGGAAAGGGGTGGCAAGGGTTCCACCCAAAGCACAGGAGAAGAGGAAAAAGGTTGCTTCTAATGACCCATGCTTCAAGTGTGGGGAGATTGGACACTAGGCAAGAAATTGTCCTGTCCATCTCCAAGAGTTGAAAACAAAGAGGGATGCCGGGCCGACCTCAGGGTATTAGATACCGGATGTGGAACTCACATTTGCAATTTGTTGCAGGGGTTCAAAAGAAGTAGCAACTTCAACAAAGGGGATGTTAGCCTCTATATGGGCAATGGGGCTAAAGTTCAAGTTGAAGCCCCTGGTGACTACATCTTGAAACTTCCAAATGGTTTGGAAGTAATTTTGTATAATGATTTGTATGCTCCTAGTTTGACTAGGAACATTATTTCCGTAGCCTTATTAAAACATTTTGGATATGTATTATCATTTATTGGAAATGAAATGCATGTTACTTTGAATGACATCTTTTACTTTAAAGCTATTCCCATCAATGGTATCTATGAATTGGTTCGTGAAAATACATTGAATGATAGCTTATTGTACCAAACTAGTACCAAGAAACTCAAATCGGATTTGAGTAATACTTATCTTTGGCATTGCCGTCTTGGTTATATAAACAAGAAAAGAATACAAACATTACCAAAGAATGGTCTTTTAAAAACAAATGAATGTGATTTATTTGATGTATGTGAGTCTTGTTTACAAGGTAAAATGACCAAGGAACCTTTTAGTGGCAAAGCCGAAAGGGCAAAGGATTTATTAGGTATCATACATTCGGATGTATGTGGTCCTTTTAAACCTATGACAAGGTACAATGAAAGATACTTCATTACCTTTACTAACGACTATAGTCGATATGGGTATGTGTACTTGTTAAGACACAAAGATGAAGCTTTTGAAATGTAAAGATCTTTCAAAATAAAGTACAAAATCAACTCAATAAGTCAATCAAAATTCTCCGCTCCGATAGAGGAACTGAATACCTGAATGATGCTTTTAGGGACCATCTTAGAAGTTGTGGGATTGTCTCACAACTATCTCCACCGGGAACACCACAACATAATGGCATGTCCGAGCAAAGAAATCGAACTCTATTGGATATGGTTCGATCTATGATGGCTAGAAGCTCATTACCTCTATCATTTTAGGGTTTTGATCTGCTCTCTGCGGCCCGTATTTTGAATATGGCCCCAACCAAGAAAGTGGAAAGGACACCTTATGAAATATGGCATGGAAGGGTTCCATCTTTTTGATATTTGAGGGTGTGGAGGTGTGAGCCTTATGTGAAGACTCCCACCTCGAACAAGTTAGAAAGCTGCTTCACAAAGTGTATCTTTATTAGATATCCAAGAGATTCTATGGGATATTATTTCTATGATCCAATACAACAAAAGGAGTTTGTTACCAAAAAGGGTGAGTTCTTGGAAACCAAATTCCTTATGGAAGGAACTGGTAGTAGAACTGTGGATCTTGAAGAGGATCAAGAACCGCAACTCAATACACGTTTGGTTGACACTAGCACTCAACGTGAGGAAGTTGAAAGTGATCAAATAGTTGATCGATACACAGAAAACGTTCGCAGATCTGGTAGAACTAGTAATCCACCTGAAAGATATGTATTTTTCACTGATGGATGCTATGTGATAGATTCTGATGAACCAATCACATACCATGATGCATTGTCCAATTCGGATTGTGACAAATGGCTTGAAGCCATGAACGTTGAGATGCAATCCATGTATGACAATCAAGTATGGGACTTGGTTATACTACCTCTTAACACCAAAGTAATTGGATGCACGTGGGTTTTCAAAAGGAAAAAACCAATACGCATGGAAACCTGGATACTTATAAAGCAAGACTTGTAGCAAAGGGTTTCACTCAAACTCAAGGGGTTAATTATGATGAAACTTTCTCACCTGTTGCAATGCTAAAATATTAGGATATTGTTTGCCATAGCTGCTCATTATGATTATGAGATTTGGCAAATGGATGTCAAAACGGCTTTCCTAAATGGATATCTTGAGGAAGATGTCTATATGGTTCAGCCTGAAGGTTTTGTCGATCCAAAACATCCTAATAAAGTATGCAAGTTAAAAAAATCAATCTATGGATTGAAACAAGCATCGAGAAGTTGGAATCACCGTTTTGATGAAGAAGTAATTAAATTTGGATTCATCAAGAACGCTGATGAAGCTTGTGTATATAAGAAAGCTAGTGGGAGCATCATCACTTTCCTAGTATTGTATGTTGATGACATACTACTTTTTGGAAATGACATTCCAACCTTGGAAGGTGTTAAAACCTGGCTTGGGAGTTGTTTTTCCCTCAAGGATCTTAGTGAAGCCGCCTATATTCTGGGAATAAAGATCTATAGGGGCAGATCAAGGCGGTTGATTGGTTTAAATCAAAGTGCATACATTGATAAGATCTTGAAAAGGTTCAAGATGAAGAACTACAACATGAATGCTTGGGACAAAAGCATTGGTGAGCTTCACTCAATGCTGAAAACGGCCGAGGCGGCCATGGGTAAAATGGTTTTACCCGTTCTCACCATCAATGAAGGTGGGAACAAGAAAAGGCCTCATCCCGCACCAAGGCAAAGGTTGCCAAGGGTAAGGGACCCATTTGGGGAAAGAGGAAAAGGGTGGCAAGGGTGCCACCTAAACCATAAGAGAAGAAGCAAAAAGTTGCTACCAATGACCCATGCTTCAAGTGTGGGGAGATTGGACATTGGGCAAGAAATTGTCCTGTCCATCTCCAAGATTTGAAAGCCAAGAGGGATGCCGGGCAGACCTCAGGTACAATATACATGATTCATATTGATCTTAATGTTACATCTTCAAACACATGGGTATTAGATACAGGATGTGGAACTCATATTTGCAATTTGTTGCAGGGGTTCAAAAGAAGTAGGGACTTCAATCAAGGGGATGTTAGCCTCTTCATGGGCAATGGAACCAAAGTCCAAGTTGAAGCTCGTTGGGACTACATCCTGAAACTTCCAAGTGGCTTGGATGTTATTTTGAAGAATATTTTGTATGCTCCTAGTTTGACTAGGAACATTATATCTGTATCCCAATTAAGACTTTATGATTACGTATTATATTTTATTGGAAATGATATTCATGTTTCTTTAAATAATATGTTCTATTTTAAAGCTATACCCATTAATGGTATTTATGAATTGGTTCATGAAAATGCTTTAAATAGTTCATTGTACCATAGTAACACCAAAAAACTCAAGTTGGATTTGAGTGATACCTATCTTTGGCATTGTCGTCTTGGTCATATAAACAAGAAATGTATAAAAACTCTTCAAAAGAATGGTCTTTTCAAAACAAATGAATGTGATTCATTTGATGTGTGTGAATCTTGTTTACAAGGTAAAATGACTAAGGCACCCTTTAGTGGAACTAATGAAAGGGCAAAAGATTTATTAAGAATCATACATTCGGATGTATGTGGTCCTTTTAAGCCAATGACTAGGAATGGTGAGAGATACTTCATTACCTTTACCGACGATTATAGTCGCTATGGGTATGTGTACTTATTAAGAGACAAAGATGAAGCTTTTGAAATGTTCAAAATCTTCAAGAATGAGGTGGAAAATCAACTCAACAAGTCAATTAAAGTTCTTCGTACCGATAGAGGAGGTGAATACCTAAGTGATGCTTTCCAAGATCATCTTGGGAGTTGTGGGATTGTCTCACAACTCACTCCACCTGGAACACCACAACACAATGGTGTGTCTGAGAGGAGGAATCGAACCTTATTGGATATGGTCCCATCTATGATGGCTAGAAGCACATTACCTCTATCATTTTGGGGTTTCGCTTTGCTCTCCGCGGCCCGTATTTTAAATATGGCCCCAACCAAAAAGGTGGAAAGGACACCTTTTGAGATATGGCATGGAAGAGTTCCATCCCTATCATACTTAAGGGTCTGGGGTTGTGAGGCTTATGTTAAGACTCCCACCGCAAAAAAATTGGAAGTCCGATCCACCAAGTGTATCTTTATTGGATATCCTAGAGATTCTATGGGATATTATTTCTATGATCCACTGGAACAAAAGGTGTTTATTGCCAGAAAGGGTGAGTTCTTAGAAGCAAAGTTCCTTATGGAAGGAACTAGCAGTAGAACAGTGGATCTTGAGGAGGATCAAGAACCACAACCCGATGCACGTTTGGTTAAAACTAGCACTCAACATGAGGATGTTGAAGTTGATCAAGTGGTTGATCAATACACACAAAACGTTCGTAGAAGTGGTAGAATTAGTAATCCACCTGAAAGATACAGATTTTTCATGGATGGATGCTATGTGGTAGATTCAGATGAGCCAACCACATACCATGATGCAGTGTCCAATTTGGATTGTGACAAATGGCTTGAGGCCATGAACGTTGAGATGCAATCCATGTATGACAATCAAGTTTGGGAACTTGTTGTACCACCTCTTAATTCCAAGGTAGTTGGAGTAAGTGGGTTTTCAAGAAGAAAACCAATATGCATGGAAACTTGGATACTTATAAAGCTAGACTTGTAGCAAATGGTTTCAATCAAACTCAAGGGGTTGATTATGATGAATCCTTCTCACCTGTTGCGATGCTAAAGTCTATAAGGATATTGTTTGCCATAGCTACTCATTATGATTATGAGATTTGGCAAATGGATGTCAAAACCGCCTTCCTAAATGGATATCTTGAGGAAGATGTTTATATGGTTCAGCCTGAAGGTTTTGTCGATCCAAAACATCCTAATAAAGTATGCAAGTTAAAGAACCAATCTATGGATTGAAACAAGCATCGAGAAGCTGGAATCATCGTTTTGATGAGGAGATAAAGAATTTGGCTTCATCAAAAACGCTGATGAGGCTTGTGTGTATAAGAAGGCTAGTGGGAGCACAATAACTTTCCTAGTATTGTATGTTGATGACATACTACTATTTGGAAATGACATTCCAACCTTGGAAGGTGTAAAAACCTGGCTTGGAAGTTGTTTTTCCAGTAAGGATCTTGGAGAAGCCGCCTATATTCTGGGAATAAAGATCTATAGGGATAGATCAAGGCGGTTGATTGGTTTAAATCAAAGTGCGTATATTGATAAAATCTTGAAAAGGTTCAAGATGGAAAACTCTAAGAAAGGTACCGTACCAATTCAAAGAGGAACGATATTGAGTACGACTCAATGTCCTAGCTCAAAGGATGAGCAAGATAAAATGAAGGCTATCCCATACGCATCTGCTATTGGATCCATCATGTATGCGATAATATGCACTCGACCAGACGTGTCATGCGCCTTAAGCATGACAAGCCGTTACGAGCAAAATCCTGGAAGCAGTCATTGGATGGTTGTTAAGAACATACTTAAGTACCTAAGGAGGACAAGAGATATGTTCTTAATCTATGGATCTGGTGATTAGGAACTCGTTTTAAAGGGTTACACGTATGCAAGTTTCCAAACCGATTGTGATGATTCTCGGTCGCAATCGAGATATATTTTCATTCTTAATGGAGGAGCGGTCCCTTGGAAAAGTTCCGAACAGGATGTGGTGGCTCTATCAACTACAGAATCAGAATACGTCGCCGCCTCATTGGCAGCTCAAGAAGCTGCATGGTTAAAGAAATTCATTGCCGATCTGGGGTTGTCCCTTCCATTCAGGACCCCCTAGAGATCTTTTGTGATAACGAGGGTGCGATTGCTCAAATCAAGGAACCTCGTGCTCATCAAAAGACTAGGCACATTGAGCGGAGATTCAACTACATACGAGATGAAGTTGAAAAGGGAAAGATATGTATTCGCAAAGTTCACACGGATCAGAACATTGCGGATCCTCTCACAAAGCTCCTTTAAAAGGCAAAGCATAAAGGTCATACTTGTGCCATGGGACTTCAATATTCTAGTGATTGGATTTGATCTGTAAATTTTGTATTTGGATATGTGGAACTCTTTATTATTTGAATAAAATTATTTGGTTATAATGTTCCAATTAATGTTCCAATCTAGCATGTTTAATCGATGAGTAAATTGTTTACTCTAAATGTCCGTAGTCATTCAGACTTGTGGGAACAAGTATTGAGGATAAGACTATTATGAACATGGATTGGTTGATATTCATAAGGATGAATACAAAGCAATGGGTTGCTACCAAGGTTCATAGATAGTTGTAGGATACAAATATTGGACTAACCCGCATCTCAAATTTTATTACATGGAATCTTATTGATAGATCATAAGTAAATTTGAGTAAAGGTGAATATCATTTGGTATCCTCAGACCTGAGATACATATTGGGTTTTGATATTCACCAAGTGCTATACCTTGAGCTTATCCTTCACTGTCCTAAAATAGTGAACAGTACATAAGGGTATGTTCAGGTATGACACGAGGTGTTTGTGAAAAACGTATGTGGTCAAGATGGAATTTGTTCCTCTTATTTGTTGAGAGTTAGATGTCTAAGGCCTGATTAAGTTAAATCAACAAGGAATGATCATTCTGTGTCCTTGGATTTAACATGACATGTGTAACAAAAGGATAGATGCTTAATTCACCTAAATCATTTCAAGTAGGGTACTTGAAAGGGATGATTTTATTGAATGGCTATAAGTCATGCGTATTAAGGGCAGTAAACCGTTGTTAGGCGGTATTTACTGCTTGCATCAATCTTCTATGAATCTTGGGCAAGTGGGAGATTGTTGGATTCTGTGTGCCCAAGACACGTAGAATATTGATGTGGTTAGTACGTTATGATCCAAGTCGGCTTATACCCAATAACAAGCTTAGCAAACACCAATTAATATTCAATTGATGATATGATCATGCAATTAAATATTTACACCAATTTAGAAAATGGGTTTTCTAAATAAGTTGTATATGAGAGGGAACAACTTATTAGGATATTTTGTTCAATAATATTATTTGATGTGTTATTTAAATTGGTTAGATGACACCAAATAATAATGAGAGATTATAACTTATAAGTTAAATGATTAATTGTATAAGTTATATAAGTTGTACATACAATTAATGGTCAACTGTATGTCTAGTTACAAGAAAGTAGACCTAGAGGTTGCTAGACCACAGTTGATATGTTGGTAGATTCAACACAATAGATGACTAGACCTTCTGGTGATCTCAAGATTAAACTAAAATGTTTGACTAGCTGTGGGTAACACCTTATCCCTGGTTATCACAATCAACAAGATTCCAATAAGGGGTGAAGAGCAAAATAAATGCCACAAAAGTGTGCGTAAGACCAAACTATGAGCAAAAGCACATGAAAAATAAAAATACAATCAAACTGATAACCTAGGTTGTTGGTGAGATTTGTGCTAAAAGAAAAAAAATTGCACAAACAAGAAGATAGATTATGTGCCTCTCTGCTGTGCGGTGGCACTGACCTGAGGATAAGCATAACCTATATATTCTAGAACTCATTGTTGTTTTCCGCCTCTCTATTGTGCGATGGCAATGACGTGAGGATTGGCTTCTGTTTGAAAATTCTATGAATAGTCGCTTCTTGAACACTACCCTAAGACCGCTCAAAAATCTCCTGAGGAATATTGATTACCATATGAGTGTGGGATCCACAAATGCTTATTGAAATAAACAAACCTTAAAACGATCACCAAACTGTGTTGAAAGTCTGTGTATGGATTTAAGAGGACAAGTATACTGACACTCACTGTGGCTACAATTCTTGAAAGTTCAAATCAGTGTGGGGACCTAAGAGTACTAGTATGATTTCCTAAATTTGCGAAATGACTCCAGATGAAAAAAAGGAAAAAGCATCAAAGTTGTTTTTAATAACTTCTCCTGAATGATTTGAATATCGTGTATGATTCCAACTTAATTGATCCATGTATGGTTTAAATGATTGAGGCTGCTCTCTCAGAATAATTATTCCTTAGAACTATATCTTAGGAATTAACTCTCACAAAAACACAAAAACATGTCTTAGTTTGTTTAAGTTTTCAATATTTTTTCTTTATTTCTGTACAAAGTTTGTCAAATTCTGTAGGTTAGTATTGGACTATGTCATGGAAGTTGATAAGGGACCTTATCATCTAAAAGGCCATGTCTAAGGTGACCACAAGTGCTTTTAAACAACAATTAGGTCACATCTGAGGTGACTAATCGTTTAAAAGGATCACGTCTGAGGTGATCAAAAGGTTTTCAAATTAAAATGGTCATATCTGAGATGATCAAATGATTATAATGTTAATTCAACAGTTTAAAAGGGTTTAAATGTCAAATGGTCAGAAAGTCAAAGAATTTCAAGAGTATGACCCATTCGCACGACTGGACCATGAGTATGGACCAACCGTACGAATGGATCATAATCATGCCTTTTATAGCCGAATGGACAAGCATATGGACCATGCAACCGAATGGCTGATACGAATGAGCCATTCGGCCACGTGAGTGGAGGCGAATGACCAAGTCACACGACTCAACTCTAGCCGCACGACTAAAGGTGACCAACTGTGCCAGTCGCATGACTCAACTCTAGCTGCATGACTAAAGGTGACCAACTGTGCCAGTCACACGATTGATACTCAGTTGCATAAACAACTTGTGCGACTGGGCTCAGTCACACGACTGTAGGAAACCCTAGTATAAAAAGTGGGGTAGTCGGTCCTAGTCACTCACCACCCTCAAAAGCGCCCCTAGACGCACGAACTATCGTTACACTGCCAAAATTTTCATTAGATCATTATATACCACTAATTCTTGTGCACTGATGATGTTCACTGACTATACAGGTATAATGCGGTTCAATCCAATCATATTTCATTCAATTTGACTCCAAAATCGACATGTTCAGTCCGAACCAAGAACCAAGACTTGTTTGACAAAATAACCTAATTAATCCACGCAATCAACTGAAATTAACATTATTAGGTGTTAAGTATAATGATTGCGAGTCCAATGAACCATAACACGACGACTAATCATAAGAATTGGTCAAAACTTGAATTTGAATTGAACAGTAGTTTGTCATGTGAATGGATAGGCTGATGAACTTCAGTCGCCCGACTGGGTAGTGCGAACAGCTAAGTCGCACGACTGAATCATGCGTGTGAGTTCATGCACACGACTGATATACATGATTGGGTATACATACGGGTGAGCTCAGTCGCATGACCAGTCGTACTTAAGGAATAATTCACACGACTAGATTTATGTCGCACTACTCATTCGCACGACTAGATCTCAGTCGCACAATCTCATTCGCACGACAGATAAAAAGGAAATATTTTCAAGTCCAAGTGATTCAAGATATTCTTAATCAACGGATACTAACGTTCCTTTTTTGTAATAGATGGCGAGTCGGTGGACAATGAGCACCAAGCGCAATATCTGTGCTCATCTGGATCAATCATCCAGACATGCACCTGACTTTGCTGGAATCATCTCGTTTCTTAGGCGACCAAGGATCTCTCACGCAATCTCAACTCCATGCACACCATACCGTTCTATTCAGCAGGCCTTCTGGGAAGGTGCTGTAGTTGATAGAACCTCAGAGCCTCATCGAATCCGTAGTTCGATATTTGGAGAGGCCATTGAGATCTCTGAGGATGATCTCACCACAATGCTGCAACTTGGGGACAATGCTGAATGCCCCACACGACTACACCCCCTGACTGTCCGAGGTTGTTTCCTGCGTGCCAAGTACGCTGGGGACATGAATGCAGGGGTGTTCAACAAGAGCAACCTGTGTCCCCAGTTCAAGTACCTTGCGCACGTTCTGCTTAAGTGTTTAGCATCTCGAAAGGGAGGTTTTGATGAATTGTCCGATCAGATCTAGAACGCATATGTTGCACTAGTGCTGAACCATGTGTTTAGCTTCTCTAGGATGATCTTCACCAACTTGGTGGAGAATATTGAGGGGAAAGGGAAGGAGGGCTTCTGCATGTACCCTCGCTTTATGCAGATGATTATAGACCAGAAGCTCCTTCCTTGCCAAAGGAGAAGGAGGACGCAGTAGTACTTGAGGTGATGGACGATACCACCTTGGGCGGGATGAAGGTCTATAGGGGGAAGCAGGTAAAGCCCCCTGTGAGGAGAGTATTTGGGCATCTGGCCCGAGAGGACTACGTGGCGCGGCTAGGCGTAAATGGCGTCACGTTCATAGTGACTCTGAAGAAGAGCAGCTACAGCTCCCTGATGATGACTCCGATGATGATAGCGGGGATGCTGGAGATGAAGGACCCACTCAACAAAGGGGTCCCACTACTCATACTCCATCTCCAGCATCTGCGCCCACTGGAGACGGAGCGAAGACTGTTGGGTTCCACTAGGATTTCATGCCTGGTGACGAAGAGGAGGAGTGAGATGACGAGCCACTGAATCGGACTGTGGGAAGTAAAGTCGTTTCCACAGAACGAGGGCTCCAGGCGGTTGGTGAATGCCCAGGCGGATTGGGAGAGACTACCGATGATCCTACTTATACTCCTTATCTGCTAGGCCGTGCTCTAGGGGGAGCATCCTCCTCGACTGGATCAAGGAAGAAGAGGATGGCTCAGCCCCATGGTTTGAAAAGGAAGGAACACAGACTCACCTTTATCACCACCACAACCACCACCACAGCTACCACCATTCCACCTACCACAACTACCAGTACATCCACTACCACTACTACCACCATTCCACCCACCACTACCACCAGCTCATACACCACTTCCACACCTACTCCACCAGATACACACTTCCCATCCACCACCACTACAGCTCATCCACAGCCATCCACATCTATACCAACCCAAATCTTCTCTACCTCCACTACCACCACCACAGGCCATGGAGTTAGGACCTCCTCACAAGTCCCACCTGTTTTTGGATCCTCTTACCCATATGTCAGGTTGGAGGAGCAGTTGGCTAACCTTAGCCGGTTAGTGCTAAAGCTGCTGGCGACGGATGAACAATGAGCCTCTTAACTTAATCAGCTGATGGAGCTTAATGCATCCCAAGCCCAAAGGATAGAGGCCCAGAGCCAAGAGATCACAGAGCTTAGAGAGACGCATACATCCTCAGTACAAAGTATACAAGATTTAGAGGCCCAGAACAAAAAGCTTATGCTGAGACTGAAGGGATCCAAAGATGAGCCCCTAAAGATCCGAGAAGGAGATGGACATGATGGTGATGACGATCACAGTGATGATGATGATGATGATGATGACTGTGATGATCAAGGGGATTACACTGATGCACGTGATAATATAGATCATGATGATGATGATTAAGAAGGAGATGCAACCGTATCTATATCAGCTCAAGGTCAAGACAGGTGCACAAAGAAAAATCAAGACCAAGGAACCCCATCATCTTCTGCTGATCCTACTGACACATCAGCTATTCAAGACAAGAGTGATGCATAGTTGTTTATGTTATTTAAACTATGTGTATTTGAATATTGTATCTCATAAATGTAATTAATGTTTATGCTTATTATTAATGTTTACTGTTCTGTTTGTTGACTAAATGATTTATGTGTTACATGTTTTAAATCAAGCAGATCCACATTTCAAGGAGATGAATATGATGTTGCTCCCATCCAACAGATCAAGACTCAACTCATAATGATTCTTGATCTGCAGGGGATTGTCAGGAGATTGGTGAAATACACTCCTGAAGAAGGAGAAATAATTCATGATCTCACCGACGAGCAACTGGCTGAAATGTTCCGACTAAATCCAGATGAAATTGTGAAAGATGCTCAAACTGTGCAAAAGGAGAGTGACGATGATCTTCAGGATGTCGATGAGATCGAGATTGAAGTTGTCACTGCACAACCCTATCCAGCGTACACTGACAATAAGGCAAATGTCATTCCTAATCTGGGAGAAACTCTTGTCAGTGACACTTTTGAGACTCTGGATAAAATGGAGAAAGAGTCAAAAAACGATAAAGAGAAGGACCAAGCCTCAGACGCAGAAGTCAACATCAAAAAGGCTGAATGGGCAACATGTATTGAACAAATAAGAGCCCAACACTGCGCTACAACGTCTACTGTCTACACCAAACTGTATAAGGTCAAGAAACATCAAAAGGTGGCAGGCAGAATCATAGCGTGGGCACATTTTGCAGACCTCAACATTTACACGGTTAAACGTGAGAAGGAATTGAGTACTTTAGATTTCCACACGATCTGAAGACTCTTCCAGGTTTTGAGCTCAACTAGTTAGCAAAGTTAAACTTGCTATATGCTGACCCTCGTAAGATGTCAGGCTGGTTTAAAGCTGCTCTAAAGAGGGAGTACCATACCAGATGGGTCAACTTCAAACCTCAACAACCAACGATGTACATCAAAAGATCTAAAGTTGATGCCATAACTGGCAAACCTAGAGTAGTGCTGAATTGGAGTCCACCATGTACAATGTCAAAGATCCCACTACGTGAGATGCCTCAAGACTTCACTCCATACTTCAAATGGTGGTACTACGATTGGAGAACGGGAGAGGCCGTGATAGTCTTGAACTTGAATGGCAAAATGGAAACCATAAGGATGTTTAACCCGATGTGACTCACAAACTTGTCATCACAAGATGTTTATACTTTCTACAAGTGGCCGCTATTCTATGACCCACAAGATATTATACAAGCTTTATAGTTCCAGAAAGTAATAAGACTTTGTTTTGCTTTTGAGATAAACAGAGGAGTCACCAAAGAAGCTAAGTACAAGAAGTTTGAGGAAATCATGAAAGATGTTAGACAATAGATAGATCTAGGTCCATGGGGGAGTTTATTGATACATATATGTACCTAGATCCTGATCTGAATGTAATATATCTTACACTTATGTAATCATTGGGTACTTAATGAAATAAGTATGTTAGTTTGTGTTTATAATGTTTATTATTTCATTAATCAGCTGTTTAACGCATATTGACTTGATTATATAGGTTTGTGATTGTTTGAAGTGTTATGCATAATGTTATAATATTGAATACATTCAAACTTGGTGAAGTGAAGTTCTCATGCGTCCGACTGGACCATGCGCCCCAATAGTGGTCATGCGTCCGAATGGCCATGCGACTGGGTGTCCATACGCCTAAATAGTTCATACGCCTGAACAACTTCATGCATCTGACTCAGTCGCACAACTGAATACTAAGTTATGCGAATGGATCAACCGCATGGCTCAATCGCACGAATGAACCATGCTAATGGTTCAGTCGCACGAATGAGCAACTCTAACCTATAAATACAACCTAATTTGTGGAAAACCGAAAGGATTGAATCCATTTCGACTCCAGACGTACCCTAGCCGTCCAGAAGCCTCTAAGTTCGTACTCCAAGTTCATAGAACGCGGTAGATTGATTCCCAATCGATTCTTGATGTTAGATTCAATACGTTATTGTCTCTACGTGCGTTCTAACTGATTGGATCGCCAATCAAATAGGATTCCGCACTATTGGTTCGGTTTAACACGTTAATTAGTTGGTGTTTGGTCAAATACCAAATCCTAACAGTTTGTTATATGATGGTTGTTTGATATTTGGATGTGCAAAACAAACTAATTAACAAACATAAGAAGCTAAAATTTTTGGTTCCTAATCATTAAGTAACTAATAAAAGGTTATTAAAAGGATTAATGATTCTAATAAAATGAGTTTTCACTATAAAAGAATCATAGGGTGCCATGTATTTGAAAGCATCAAATACAAGGTAGAATATAATGGAAACTAAAATGTAGGATTCTATGTGCCCAAGACACGTAGAATATTGATGCGGTTCAGTACGTTATGATCCAAGTCGGGTTATACCAATAACAAGCTTAGCAAACACCAATTAATATTTAATTGACGATATGATCATGCAATTAAATATTTACACCAATTTAGGAAATGGGTTTTCTAAATAAATTGCATATGAGAAGGAACAACTTATTAGAATATTTGTTCAATGATATAATTTAAAGTATTATTTAAATAAGTTAGATAACACCAAATTATAATGAGAACTTATAACTTATAAGTTAAATGGTTGATTGTATACCTTATAAGACTTATACATACAATTAAATGGTTAATTGTATGTCTAGTTACAAGGCCAATTTTAATGTGTGTGTTTAATTTAAAGGAGAGAAAGCCCTTTTGAATAAAGGATCGGCCGCCCCTCCCCTTGATTCTAATTGGAGCCTTTTGCTTGGTAAACTACACACACATTAACTAGCCTTGTGGACTTCATTTTGCTCATCCAATCTCAACACATGCAATAGACACAAAACACCTTTCTCTCTCTCTAATTGCTACAGCCAGGCAGCAGCATTTTGAGAGTTTTAGGAGTGAAATTTTGTGTTAGTTTTGGTGTAAAGATCTCCCTAACAAGAGGTTTTTGAAAGGAGGCTTGGGGTATACAAACTTGAGGGTTCCTCCTCTTGGAACCTTGGTCGAATTCATCTCCATCTTCACCTATCTTGCTGCTGGAAATTCACGGTTTTTAAGGCTCTTGGCAGCTTTCCTTTTGGAGTTTTGGTGTCCAAGTTCAAGCAACCATGATGCTTGCTTAGAGGCTAAAGGGAAAGGGCACTTGAGGACTTCTACCCTTGAAATCTTAGTCATTTTTAGCCTCATTTCAGCCTTCTTTTGGTTGTTTTGGCAGCATCCAGAAAGGTAGTATCTTGGTATGATTATATCATGTTTTGGTTGTTCTTATCATATGGTATGCTTGTTTTCACATAATAAAGATCCTTATGTTTTGGGTTTGTTGATTTTCCACATTAGAAAGATAAATTTCAGAAACTCTAGTATGTTTTAAAGTAGTACATTCCGCTGCGTTTCGTGTGTTTAAGTGGTTAAACAAGCTGAAAAGGTGTAACAAACCCAACAAAAAGGCATCTAGAGCCGGTTATGTGGAAACTAGCATCATTATCTTTTAAAATCGGTTTTTGTGGGATGTTAATCAACTCATTGGAGGCTGATTTTGGTTGATTTAATAAACCCCATGTCTTTCAAAGTTATATCTTCATGCTTATGATTAAACTTTGAAAGATAGGAATGTCAATTGGTTGATATATTTGGATGATTGTTTGTTTGGACAAACAAACCCTAATTTTCAGTTTATGTTGGCTGAAAATTTGGGGTTTGATGGGGTTTATTTAGATTGATGAATGATGTTGATGGTTGTTCATATGATTGTGCATAACCTAGCTTGACCTTGTGTTGTTTGGTTTGGATTGAATGTTTTTATTTGATTATATTCATTCAATGGGGTTGTATATTAATTTGTGCTTTGTTTAAAAATGTATTTTGTCTATTTATTCATTGGGATGTAATAATAGATTAGGAGTAATTTCCTTTTACTAGAAAATATGTATTAGGATATATATATTTTGTAAAAGAAGATGCTGGGGTAGGAAGCACAAGAGGAAGACACAAAAGAAAAGGACTTGAAGCATATGGATGCAAGTTCAAGTGGGAGTCTATGTTGATCTCAATTTTGTGTTGTATTCAACCCTTAGGAAAGACCAAATGACCAAACTTGTGATGGCAAACAAGTGTGGTCACAATAGTAGCTATGGTTATGCACATTATGGTTGTTTATATTATGCTTGTTTGATTGTGGTTTTATGAATGATTGTATGATACTTGGATATGATTAACAATCTCAATAAAATGATCTTAACAAGCTAATATAAAATGGTTCTTAATCATTAAGTGTTAATAAATGGTTATCAAAAGGATTAATGATTTTATAATAAAATAGGTTTTATTAAAAGAACCATAGGGTATCTTGTATTTGAAAGCATGCAAATACAAGTACATAGAGTTTTCTAAACTAGAATTATGAAATCTCTAAACTTTTGACCAACAAGTTTAACACCGTCTTTTGCACAACAATTGAGTCATTTGGAAACTCTTAATGGGATAAAGGTCACCTAACCATTTAGAGGGAACTTGTGATTTAAGGTGGGGATACCACATTGGTGGGATAAAGGTCACCTAACCACTTATGTGGGTAAACTCACACGTGTGTGCAAGTAGGGTAACTTGATTTGCAAACCATGTTAAATGGGTCACCTAAATATGGTTTCCAAATGGTGTTGATGGGATTAACATGCCGACTTTACATATGATGTTTAAAGTCGATCCCATACCTCTAAAAGTTGCAAATGATTGCAACCGTCAATCGTTGACCACCTTATTAATTTAAATGGTGGGATAAAGGTCACCTAACCACAGTTTAAATGTAATGTTGGGTTCTAGATTTTAATATAAAAATGACCTTAAAAGGCATTAATTACTAAAAATAGCAATATCGAAAGTACTAAATAGATCTTTGTTAAATTTTGTAGATGGCCACCCATATTGACAATCATGATAACTCATCCGCGTCCACCCAATCATTACGAGCGATCCTCCAAAAGGAACGTCAAAATCATAATAATTTCATTGATAGGTATCAAAACTTGAGAATTATTCTCAAGCAAGAGAGAAGATCATATATTTTAGACGATCCTGTCCCCGATCAGCCTACTGAGGATGATGAAGAGGCCTACAACGATTGGCTGAAGTACACTGAGGACTCTGTCCAAGTGTCTTGTCTCATGCTAGCGAGCATGACTCCGGATCTCCAAAAGGAGTATGAACATCACGAAGCTTATGACATGATAACCCAGCTGAAGGAAACGTTCCAACAGCAAGCAAGGGTTGAGCGCTTCGAAACGGTTCGAGCACTCCATGCATGTCGTATGGACGACAACCAATCAGTTTCATCTTATGTACTTAAGATGAAAAGTCATATTGACCGCCTCAAGTGGCTTAATTGTCCTGTCTCGAAGGAATTGGCCACAGATTTGATCCTTAATGGGCTCACCAAGAAGTTCGAGACATTTTTGTTGAATTACAACATGAATGCTTGGGACAAGAGCATTGGTGAGCTTCACACAATATGACAGGATCAGTGATCTCAAGTTTGAGTGTAACGCAGCGGAGTAAGATCAAAAATTAGACAAATTATAGCAAGAATTTGATATTCGTATGCATCAAGAACAAATACGGTTGTAACGAGAGAATATATTTCTGTTAAAAGGAATGCTTCAGTTATATCAAATGTTTCTGCTCAATCATTCACAGATTACAATTAGGTTGACACTCCTTATATAGAGTGCAAGCTGTTGTGACAACGTCTGATAGTTGGTCTTTAGTACTTGTCTTCAGCACTTGTCTTCAGACTGTCTTCGGCTCTTGTGTCTTCAGACTTTGTCTTCAGACTTTGTCTTCAGCACTTGTGTCTTCAGACTTTGTCTTCAGCTCTTGTGTCTTCAGACTTGTCTTCAGCACTTGTGTCTTCAGACTTTGTCTTCAGACTTTGTCTTCCGCAGTTGTTGTGACGTCTGTGAGACTTAAAGCTTTTTCTGATCGACTCATTGGTTCTTTTGGTCCAACAAACTCCCCCTGAACCAATGCAGCCAAAACCTTTAACTTTATTGAGGTCCCATTTATTGTTGCCAAAGACTTCTCTTGATCAGCTTCAGAGAATCGGATCAACATAGGCCAGGAAGAGGTTTCTAATCATGTGTTTGGCTAAGTATGGAGGGGAACTCTGTTTTGGGGAATCTGGACATAGAGTTGTGATCCCAACCATGAAACCTACTTCCCATTTACGAGTCTGTAAGACACACGAACATAGGCCTCAAGGAGAACAACCTGTTCCTCCTTGGAGAGTTCTTCTACTCCTCCCTCAAAGAAGAACTCTGGACCATAGTACTCAGATAAGTACTTTACAGTCCTGCCATTCTTCAACTCAATAGTAGTTATCTCCCTATAGACAAATTCATCAGGATGGGTGCCCTCAATGAGTAACTGGAGCTCATTCTTCTTAATGTCTTCAAGCTTCTTATATAATAACCCCTTTTTGATCATCTTGTTTTCTAGTAAGGCTTGAGGGGTCATTTTTGATTGATGAGCCTTCTTGAATTCATCAAGTATTTCCCAAGGTGAGACTACAATGGCCAACATGATTGTAGAGTCTATTGTTTTTCTAACCTGGCCATTGTATCTATGTGAATGGATCTTTTGTGTATTCTAGAGCTCACCTTGGGGTCTGGCCATACTCTCACTCTCTCTTTTTGATACTGAAATGTGTGTCTGAGAGTGTACAGCCTCTAAGCATGCCCTTTCATGGCTTGTATAGATGATGACTGGGGAAATTCCTTGTCAACCATCTTCAGTAGTTGCTCATCGTGCTGCTTCTGCTGTTCTTCATCTTCTATTTTGACTCTAACCATTTCCCTTTGTGAGTCAGGTGTGATCATGAGTTGACTCCTGGGTTGTGGTACCCTTAGAACAACAGAGAGTGGCAGACTTTCATCTTCATCATCTTCTTCTTCATCTTCTTCTATCCTCAGCACCCCTCTCCTCCTTCTAGTGCATCACTGGATGATGGTTGGGTGGTTTTTGTGGTAAAGGAATTGGTTTTGAGGGTTGAGGATGTTTGGATTTGAGTTTTGAGATTGGTTTGGGGATTTGAGGGGTATGCTATTTTTAAGTGGGTGATTGGGAAGGTTGTCCAAGCATTTTGGTTGTAAGTTTGGCTTTTGTGAGTTTTGCCATTTCAATCCTTTTCCCAGCTCCAGCCTCATCAAGTGCTTCAATAATTATCCCCTTATTAAATTGCTCAGACAAACAGATTCTGGTGGCTATGGCAAGAATGCTGTCTCTGGTCCATGAACGAATCTCCATCAGTGATCTTCCTAAATATTTGGCTATGAATCGAATCATGATCTCCAATCTCTCTTTCTCCAGCACACTGTACCCGCCCAGTGTTTTGGATTTCATTTACTTCCATCCTCCTGATCTCACTGTCTAGTTTGGCTGTATCAAAGTCTTGCTTGAAGAGTTGCTCAATGATTTTGTCCATGGATCGGCTGTGTGCTTCATCTGCATCTTTTATCAGCTCTTCCAAGGATTTTTCTTCAGCATTCTTTTGATCACTAGCACTTTTCTTTCTTTTGTAAGTGATCAGTTTTTGTTCCTTTTCCTTCTCAAACTCCTTGGTTTTCTCTTGTGCCTTCTCATCCTCAGTTCTTTTTCTTTTTTTTTTCTTTCACTGCTTTACTCTCCCCCTTTTTGGATGCATTGGTTGTAGGGGTTTGTACCGTAGAAAGTTTCTTGTGCACAGCATCATCAATGAGTGGTTGTAGACTTGAGGAGATCCTCTCATCAATGGCTTTATGAACAATGTCATTGATGATGGGAGTGATGAGAGGTAAGGATTGTTGGAATGCAGCAACCATCTGCTCAGGGGGGTTCTGTCCCTGAGAGATAGTGCCAAAGGCAGAGGCTGGAGGCTCAGTGAAGTGAGAGGGTGAAGTGCGTGGGGGACCTTCGAATGAAGGTGCCATCTGTGGGTTAGTGGGGGTAGATGGACTTACATCCTGAGACTTCTTGGCAAGCAGTTCTTGTAGTCTACTTACCTCAGCCTCCAGGATGGTGTTGTGGGCTAGAACATCATAGAAAAAGCCTAGGTCATCATCAGCAGATGTTGAATCACCTGACCTCCTGCTTGTAGCAGGATGTACATGCACCGGGTGTAGACTAGTTTTAGCATGTGCCCCTTTTTCTTGGAACTGGGGACTTCCAGCCTCAGGACGATGTCCTTCATCAGCTGTTGCCTCTGGTGAGGTCTTAGCTATGTTACCAGCCTCAGTCTGATCATGTGCTAATTAGAAGAGGTGGCAGCCTCACCAGATGTTCGTATCTGCATATCCACACAGGAGATAGAACAGTTAAACCCTGGTGCTGTGGGTTGTCAGAAGCATGTTGATCCTCTTCCTTAATTGCTGTGGTTCTCCCCTTTGTTGGCGTTTGTTGGGGAGGAAGAGAGGCATGCAGCTGAGTCAGCACATTTGGAATTATAATAGTTGGACTTTGGGGGGCATTTGCATGGGGAGAGGGGATAGAAGCTGATTGCATCGGGGAGAGGGATGCTCTTCAATGATAACCTCCTCAAGTGAGAGTGGTCTCAGTAATGTGGTTTCCCCTGAAGTGATTCCAACAGGATCCTTTTGAGAGGATACATGTGCGGCTGTTGCTGGTGGAGTCTTTAACACTACTAGAGGGTTTGAACTAGTAGGATTATCCTGTTTGGGTGGTACAGGAGCATCATCAGGAGACTCATCTCCCTGATTAGCTTGTTTGGGTTTGGATTTTGGCTTGGTGGGGACTCTGATCTGGTGGTGGAAGCTGTGAGTTCCCTCTGCTTGGGTTTTAGCATTCGGGCAGCTCTTTGAGAGTGAGGTCTAAGTTGTGCGTTTAGTATACCTCAGCCAAAACAACTGGTGTAGGGACTCCAAGGCCAACAAGGCCATCAGATTTTAATTCATTTAAAATAATGGCCATCAGAAACTGGGATATAATAGCCAGCGGTTTGCCACAGGTTTCTAAGCCAAGTTCTTTATTTCTAGAAACACGATTTCAGAGAAATTAGCGGTTGGTGTTCTAGAATAGAATACAATACCTGTTGCCATTGGGATGACATTTGATCCCAAGAGGATGTCTTTGAAGCTAAGCATACATTTACCATGTGAAGATAAGTTTTTCAGCATCATGGAAATGTTTCTTCAGAATAGTTGTAGCCCGAAGATCACCTTCATACCCATTATTGATAAAGGACATATCCATTGTGACCTTTGGGTATTCAGTCACAGTGGTGGAGTCATGTAAGTGTAATGCCTGACGAATGATGTCGGCTGTAACAACTACTGGTTTCTGGTTGACGAGGGACCGAACAGAGATTTGAACAAAAAATTTGACCAGAATTGACTGAGAGATTTAGGGTAGATGGTCGGATTCAAGAGAAAGGCTGTGCGATATGGGGAATTCACCATTAGGTCAATGGCATTATCAAATTTGTTCCAGAAAGCCGACTTGGTAAGGTATGCAACGCAGTTGTGTCGTGGTTTTAGGCTCATGGTTGCCATTTTTGAAAGTATGAAGGTCAGAAGGACGGCTAATGGAACGTTTGAGAAGAAGACAGGTATTTATAGGGTTGGGATAGGAAAAGGCTGAAAGAAAACTACTAAAGGTTTTGGTGTGGTCATCAGCTTTTTGAAACTACTGATGACGTGGTATTAACCTCCAGAGGTTTAAAACGACTGACAGTGGTGGTGTTGTCATCAGTTGTTATAAAACAACTGAAGACTTGGTTTTGACCATCAGTCATTGAAACAGCTGAAGTCTTGGTGTTAACCATCAGAAACTACTGAAGGTCTTGGTTTTGACTTCAAATGATGTAAACTGAGGACTTGGTGTTTGTCATCAGTAGTTGTGAAACTACTGAAGACAGTGGTTTTGTCATGAGTTGTTGTAAACAGCTGAAGACTTGGTGTTAGTCTTCAGTAGTTGTAAGACATAGTTTTAGCTTCAGTTGTTTTAATGAAACAATAGTTGTATAAACGACTGAAGAGAAATTTCTCTTCAGCTGTTTTCGTCAATTCATAGCTTTTCAGCTGTTTCAGTCTGACCTCCACACTTACTCATCAGACTTAGATCTGAGTTTCAGACGTTTCATTGGTCATCAGTACTTATCTGCATTTCTCACATCAGTAGTTGTAGCTATATTAGCTGTTGTGACTACATCAGCTGTTGTAACTACATCAGCTGTTTTAACAAATAAAGTACTTGAGTACTAAGAAGTTACTTAAGCTCCAGTAGTTTTAAAAACTTCTGAAGGGAGGATAACTTCAGTACTTATATATGACAATAATAAACTAATGATCATCAGTACTTGTTAGCTGAGATCATCAGTAGTTGTCACTTATTCTAGTTGCAGCATACCAGGCCTTAGCACTAGGTTTTGGAAAGTTGTGCTATCCAAGGGCTTAGTGAAAATGTCTGCAAGCTCATCAGCACTAGGAACAAATTTTGGATCAATCAGACCTTTTTCAAAACAATCTTAATAAAATGGTGTCTGATTTCAATATGTTTAGTCCTAGAGTGCTGGATAGGATTCTTAACAATACAAAGAGCTGAAGAGCTGTCCATTAACAATCGGGTCTTAGTCTCTGTTATGCCATAGTCAATAATTGGTTTTGAAGCCAGAGTACCTGAGATGTACAGCTTGCAGTAGCAATGTACTCTGCTTCAGCAGTTGATGTAGCAACTGAGGTCTGCTTCTTACTCTGCCAAGAAATCAAGCAGTGCTAAGAATTGGCATCCTCCAGAAGTGGACTTTCTTGTCAACTTACACCCTGCATAGTCACTGTCAGAAAAAGCAACTAATTTACCAGAATGTCTAGTAGAATACCATAAACTAGAGATGGAGTGCCTTGCATATATATAAAGATCCTCTTGACTGCAATCAAATGAGACTCCTTAGGTGCAGCCTGAAATCTAGAACAAACACATTTAGCAAACATAATATCTGGTCTAGAAGCTGTTAAGTACATCAAGGACCCAATCATACATCTGTAAAGTGTTTCATCAACCACTTTCCCTTTCTGATCTGTATCCAGTTGTGTGGTGTTGCACATGGGAGTAGAACAGGGCTTACAGTTTTGTAAAACAAACTTTTCCAAAAGATCTTTTGTGTATTTGGACTGATGAATGAAAATTCCATCAGCCTTTTGTTTGATTTGCAAACCCAGAAAGAACTGTAATTCTCCCATGACAATCATTTCGAACTTCTGTTGCATCAACTTTGTAAAGGCATCTCACAACTGTGGATCAGAGGATGCAAAAATAATATCATCTACCTAAATTTGAACAAGTAGATTATGCTGCCCAGCTTTCTTAATGAATAAAGTCTTACCTATGGAGCCTCTAGTGAAATTATTTTGCGGAAGAAAGTTAGATAATGTCTCATACCAGGCTCTAGGAGCTTGTTTCAACCCATAGAGAGCCTTATCAAGCTTATACACCCAATTAGGATGTCTATTGTCCTCAAAACCTGGTGGTTGACATACATAAACCTCTTCTTTAATTTTCCCATACAAAAATGCACTTTTGACATCCATTTGAAAAACTTTAAGGTTGTGATAAGCAGCATAAGCTAAAAACAATCGAATTGCTTCCAGTCTGGCTACAGAGGCAAAGGTTTCATTATAATCAATACCTTCCTCTTGTAAAAACCCCTGTACAACCGGTCTGGCCTTGTTCTTAACAATAAGCCCATGTTCATCAGTTTTGTTCCTAAACACCCATTTAGTGCCTATTGCACACTTACCTGGAGGTAGAGGAACCAGTTCCCACACTTGCTGCTTCTTGAACTGAAGAAGCTCAAGCTGCATGGCTTCAACCCATCCATTGTCCCTTAAGGCAATGTGATAGTTCTTTGGCTCTTGCTGACTAATGAAGAGAGCATAGAAGCAGAAATTGGACAATTGACTTCTTGTTGACATGCCAGCATTGATATCACTAATGATTTGAGACATAGGGTGATTCTTCAGATCTTGGTACACAATAAGATCTATGCAAGTGTTTGTAGCAAGCTCAGCAGCAACAATGGTGATGGTGAAGCATTTCCTTGAAACCAATCAGTAGATGGTAATTCAAAGGAAGTTGAAGTTGTAGAAATCTCATCAGCATTTGTTGTGGATTGTGCTACTGGAGCTACAGGAACATCAGGTCTAGCTGAATCAGGCAGTTGATCACTAAACTTGAAAAGGTGATTACTGATATCATCATCATCATCAGTAACACCAGATGGATGACTAGCTACAGAAGATGATGGATTCATATGATCTGCAACAGCAGGCGGTTGATAAGGAACATACTATAGAATGTCCAGATCAAACAACTCCACAGGGTTTTGTGGAATTGTATCCTTAGGGGATTCATTGAACTTCACATGCAAGGTTTCTTCAACTATCTATGTCCGATAGTTGAATACTCTGTATGCCTTGCAAGTGGATGAATACCCAACAAAATACCCTGCATCCACCTTAGAATCAAACTTTTGGAGCTGATCCTTTGTGTTGAGAATGTAACAGGGACACCCAAATGCTCTAAAGAATGAAATCAAAGGGGCTAAATGATGTAAAAATTCATAAGGAATTTTCATCAACCTCTGATTTACTAAGGCTCTATTCTGTACATAGTAGGCTGTATTGACAGCTTCAGCCCAAAAGGTCAGTGGCAGACCAGAATCACCAACATGGACCTTGCAGCTTCAATGAGGGTCCTGTTCTTTCTCTCCACTACTCCATTTTGCTCTGGAGTCCTTGGGATGCTATACTGCCTCTTGATTCCCTTTGACATGTAAAACTCATCAAGAGTGTGGTTTCTTAATTCAGTACCATTATCACTCCTCACACACTTAACTGGTAGGGAATACTGCTTCTCAACGTGTAACACAAAGTTCATAATGGACTGAGCAGCCTCATCCTTTGAATGCAAGAAGAAAGTCCATACATATCTAGAGTAATCATCCACCATTACCAGACAGTATTTCTTTTTTGCCATACTCATTACCTTCACAGGACCAAAAAGATCCATGTGCAGTAGTTGTAAGCAGGCATTAGACTTGTATTCTTCTATGGGTGGGAATGAAACTTTATGTTGTTTCCCTTTTAAGCATGCAGTGCAGATTTCATCACAATTGAACTCCTTTATCGGAAGACCTCTCACTAAACTCTTGTGGATCAGCTGATTCATGTTTTTGAGATTAACATGACCCAGCCTTCTATGCCACAGTTTAGATTCTTTGAGAGAGGCCTTGGAGAACAAGCATGGATGGCCTTTTAACTCAATTTTCTTTGACAAATCCAAGGCATATACTCTTCCTATCCTGTTGGCCTTCAGGAGAGTATTATCATCCAGTACTTTGTCAATCAGGCTCAGAACGTTGGAAGATAGAATCCTACAGTTCTGGCTTGTGAAAAGAGCAACATGTCCTTTGTCACACATCTGACTGACACTCAACATATTGTATTTGAGATTCTCCACATGGTTGACATCATCAAATCTAATATCTCCATTAGACACAAATCCCTTTCCAATGATGTAACCTTTAGCATCATTTCCAAATAAGACAAATCCCTTCTTTCCTTGAGAGTAATCATGAAGAAGAGAGCTGCTCCAGTCATGTCCATGGATCCTGCACTGTCCACATACCAGATGCTTCTTTGGCATGCTGAAGAACCCTCCAAAATCATAAGAAACTAGTTAGCTTTGGAGACCCAAACCTTTTTGGTTTTGGGACTGACTTTATCAACAAATTTAACCATAGCTGGATTCTCATGATTAACAGCTGATGAAGATGGAGATGGTGCTCAAATAGATTTGGACCTGGAATTCCTTTTCAGTGGTTTGATCACAGAGGCTTCAAGTTGGTTAACTCTCCCCAACAGATGCTGAACCATCATAACAAGCTGTGTCTGATTTGAAGCTTGAGCTTTCAGTTCATTTGACACTCCAGAGCTTGTTTTTGATGAGTTCCTGTGACCCACCATTTCCTCCTTCTTAGATTTCACAGACTTAGTCTTATGTTTATCATGAGGAACAATATCAGCTGTCTTCTGATAAACCACATCCTTCTTAGTGGATTTGGGTAAGGCCTTGCGTTTATCAGGTTGAGATGATTATGGTACAAACTTGGTCTCAAACTCAGTTTTCATTTTATTTATTTCTAGTTTAGTGAGTTTATCCCTTTGGAGTTTTAAACCCTTTTTGTACCAACATTCATCAGATAGATGATTGAATTTACCACAAATTTCACATGGTTTATTCTTCATCTTGGATATCTCTACTGCTGAAGTGGAAACTACTGAAGGTGTGATCTTCAGTACTTTCCTCCTATCAGTACTAGGTACTAAAGGATTTGTAACAGCTGAAGACTGGTAATTCAACTGTTTTCCATCCGTCCTAATAGACCGTTTGATGGACTCCTCAGCAGTTGTTAGTCCTTGTATTTCAACTGATTTGAAATGCTTTTTAGATGTTCGGTCTCTTTCAGTACTTGAGGTACATTGAGGAACAACATCTGAAGTTCTCAGCTTCATATGAGTCTCAGTAGTTAGACCATCAGTCAATTTATTTGCTGAGATCTTAACACTGGTTTTATTCTCTGATCTTAGATTATCATTGGGGAATGATTCACATGATAATGTGGTTTGGAGATTGCTTTCACTTTCAGACTTAACTGTGGAGTTAGGAGTAAAGTTTGTTGGTGGAGCAGTATGGTTGTAACCAATACCAAACTTCACATTTGAAGAAGTTTGCTTGCTAAGAAGCATTTCAAATCCCTTGCATGATGAGACCCGGCGGTCACACTCAACTTGGGTCACTGCAAGTTTTTCTTTGAGACTCCTGTGGTCTTCCAAAATAACCTCTAGCTTGGCCTTTTCATCATTTAATTGGCATTTAAGCTTATAAATCTCATCACTTTTACTGTTAAGAGCAGACTCATACTCAGCTTTTCTTTTGGAAATGGTTTTCTCAAACTCAAGTTTTTGATTTATTAATGCTACATTTGCCTCTCTAATAGAGACAAAGGCAGCTATGCATGATTCAGAACATAACTTGGCTTTAGCCTCTGAAGATACTGAGTTACCTGTGAAGATGATGCATTTGAGCAGGAACCCTCAGTAGACTCCAGGTCCATGAGAGCAAGATCTCCAAAAGGGTGTTCACCACCATGTTGACTAGCACCAGCATAGGATTGCTCAGTGTGACTAGACAAGTTATCAGGTAAGCTACTCCAGTCAACGACTCCAGGTGTGAAGAAGCTGTGATGAGGTTGTGATTGAGATGGAGATGGTTGAGGTTCTGGTAGTGCATGAGGTTGTGGTACTATAGGAGCTTGAACTTGATTTGACTGTGGCATATAATAGCGGGGATAAGGATATGGCATTTGACCCTGAGGAACAAAATATGCAGGAGATTGAGGGTGTGATGAATGACTAGAACCAGCAGAATGTTGCCCTTTGGATTGTGAATTGTTATTTGGAAAAGTCAAAAAGGGTGCAGAGGTGTTAGATCCAGTTGATCTACACTCTCTTGCAAAGTGTCCAAGCCTGTGGCATTTGTGACACTTCAACTTGCTCTTGTCAAAACCGACTTTGGTTTTGTCAGAGAGTCCAGGAAATTTCCTGCCAGTTCTCTTGTAGAATTTCTGAGATCTGATATTGATCAAGGCCATTTGGCTCAAAATATCCATCTCTTCTAAATCATCATCAGCAATGCCCTTCAAATCATCTATGATAAAGCATAGATTGTCACTATTATTACCAGAATGACAATCAACGCTCACAAAGGCATGATTAGAATTGTTTGAGGTGAAATCAATATGCTCATCATAGTGGCATTTTGATCCTGCATACTATGACTCTTGACTTACCAAGGCAGTGTTTCCTAGTACAAAGTCATCAGTGAGCTTTCCAGATGATGACAGTTTTCGTTTTCGTTCTATCTCTCTCTTAAATGTGAGCAATTTCCCATGGAGTTGGGTGAGAGATAGTTTGTCCAAATTTGCACTGGAGCGTAGGACAATAGTATATGGGTCCCATCTTTCAAGCAGTGATCTGAGAAGTCTGTTATTCATCTGGCTATTGGTGTACTCATGTTTGACCATTTTTAATCCAGAGATCAAACAAGAGAACCGCTCAAACTGTTGAATCAGTGTCTCACCCTTCCAATGAGAGAATGTCTCATATTATTGGGCAAGGATTTCTCTATTATTTGCCAAGACCTCATCTGTTCCTCCAAATTGTTCTTTCAAGGCATTCCAGAGGTCATGGGCAGTTTCATAATGCATTCGCCCAGAATAGATTTCATTGGGCAGTGCAATGGCCAGAATTCCATAGGCTTTTGCATCAATCTCAAACAATTTCTTATCCTCATCTGAGTATTGCTCCCTCCTCTTCGGAACCATTTGATTGGTTTTCGGTTTATTCACCATAGGCTTGTGTGGATTATGTACCACTGATGTCCAACAACCTGAGCTGTTAACACACAAGTGATGGAGCATTCGTCGTTGCCATATGTTATACTCACTCCTAACCAGCATTGGAGGCTTGGTTGAGGAACCAGTATTGTGAGGATCATTGGAAGGAGTAGTCATTTTAGGTCCAAATACAATTTAATTCAAGCTTTTAAAAGATTTTACATAGACCACAACAGACTCAATGAAAACCAAGAATAAATCTCAGGATGAATGGCCAAAAACACAGAAAATTCAATCTCTATAATCGTTTCTTGCAAAAATGCTAATTCAATCAAACTTGGACCTTGGATAGCAGTTTCAATGTCAATTATTAGATCGATCAATGATTAACCTGCTCTGATACCATTTGACAGGATCAGTGATCTCAAGTTTGATGGATTAGAGTGTAACGCAACGGAGTAAGATCAAAAATTAGACAAATTATAGCAAGAATTTGATATTCGTATGCATTAAGAACAAATACGGTTGTAACGAGAGAATATATTTCTGTGAAAAGGAATGCTTCAGTTATATCAAATGTTTCTGCTCAATCATTCACGATTACAATTAGGTTGACACTCCTTATATAGAGTGCAATCACTGCTGATATCACGGGATAGTGACATCTGGCAGATTTATTACAAAAATGACTAACACTTAACAATTTACTGAAATGTTCACAACTACTGAGAACATATCAGAGAGTGCTGAGCACAAAATATAAAACTACTGATGCTAAACTACTGAAACTAAACTACTGATTACAAAACTACTGAAAAGGGAAAATATAAAACTACTGAAAGAAAACCGTCACAACTACTGAAGAAGACCTCTTCAGCTGTTGTGACAACGTCTGATACTGGTCTTCAGTACTTGTCTTCAGCACTTGTCTTCAGACTATCTTCGGCTCTTGTGTCTTCAGACTTGTCTTCAGACTTTGTCTTCAGACTTTGTCTTCAGACTTTGTCTTCAGACTTTCTCTTCAGCTCTTGTGTCTTCAGACTTTGTCTTCAGCACTTGTGTCTTCAGACTTTGTCTTCAGCTCTTGTGTCTTCAGACATTCTCTTCAGCACTTGTGTCTTCAGACTTTGTCCTCAGCTCTTGTGTCTTCAGACTTTGTCTTCAGCACTTGTGTCTTCAGACTTTGTCTTTAGCACTTGTGTCTTCCACAGTTGTTGTGATGTCTGTGGGACTTAAAGGTTTTTCTGATCTGGCTCATTGGTTCTTTTGGTCCAACACAATGCTTGAAATGGCTGAGGCGGCCATGGGTAAAAGGGTTTTACCCGTTCTCACCATTCATGAAGGTGGGAACAAGAAAAGGCCTCATCCCGCACCCAAGGCAAAGGTTGCCAAGGGTAAGGGACCCGTTTGGGGAAAAGGGAAAGGGGTAGCAAGGGTGCCACCTAAACCACAAGAGAGAAGCAAAAGGTTGCTACCATGACCCATGCTTCAAGTGTGGGGAGATTGGACATTGGGCAAGGAATTGTCCTGTCCATCTCCAAAGTTGAAGGCAAAGAGGGATGCGGGCAGACCTCAGGTACAATATACATGATTCATTTTGATCTTAATGTTACATCTTCTAACACATGGGTATTGGATACCAGATGTGGAACTCACATTTGCAATTTGTTTCAGGGGTTCAAAAGAAGTAGGGACTTTAATCAAGGGGATGTTAGCCTCTTCATGGGCAATGGAACCAAAGTCCAAGTTGAAGCTCGTAGGGACTACATCCTAAAACTTCCAAATGGCTTGGATGTTGTTTGAAGAATGTTTTGTATGCTCCTAGTTTGACTAGGAACATTATTTCTGTATCTCGATTAAGACATTATGATTATGTATATCTTTTGTTGAAAATGATATTCGCGTTTCTTTAAATGATACGTTCTATTTTAAAGCAATTCCCATTAATGGTATTTATGAATTGGTTCATGAAAATGCTTTAAATAGTTCATTGTACCATACTAACACAAAGAAACTCAAGTGGATTTGAGTGATACCTATCTTTGGCATTGTCGTCTTGGTCATATAAACAACAAACGTATATGAACACTTCAAAAGAATGGTCTTTTGAAAATGAATGAATGTGATTCATTTGATGTTTGTGAATCTTGTTTACAAGGAAAAATGTCTAAGGCAACCTTTAGTGGAACTAACGAAAGGAAAAAGATTTACTAGGAATCATACATTCGGATGTATGTGGTCCTTTTAAACCACTGACTAGGAATGGTGAAAGATACTTCATCACTTTACCGACGATTATAGTCGCTATGGGTATGTGTACTTATTAAGGCACAAAGATGAAGCTTTTGAAATGTTCAAAATCTTCAAGAATGAAGTAGAAAATCAACTCAACAAGTCGATTAAAATTTTCTGCACCGATAGAAGAGGTGAATACCTAAGTGATGCTTTTCAAGATCATCTTAGGAGTTGTGGGACTGTCTCACAACTCACTCCACCTCGAACACCAAAACATAATGGTGTGTCTGGAGGAGGAATCGAAACTTATTGGATATAGTTTGATCTATGATGGCTAGAAGCACATTACCTCTATCATTTTGGGGTTTCGCTTTGCTCTCTGCGACCCGTTTTCTAAATATGGCCCCAACCAAAAAGGTGGAAAGGACACCTTTTGAGATATGGCATGGAAGAGTTCCATCCCTATCATACTTAAGGGTCTGGGGTTGTGAGGCTTACGTTAAGACTCCCACCCCAAACAAGTTGGAAGTCCGATCCACCAAGTGTATCTTTATTGGATATCCTAGAGATTCTATTGGATATTATTTCTATGATCCACTCGAACAAAAGTTGTTTGTTGCCAAAAGGGTGAATTCTTAGAGGCAAAGTCCTTATCGAAGGACTAGCAGTAGAATAGTGGATCTTGAGGAGGATCAAGAACCACACCCAATGCACGTTTGGTTGAAACTAGCACTCAACATGAGGATGTTGAGGATGATCATGCAGTCGATCAATACACACAAAACGATTGCAGAAGTGGTAGAACTGGTAATCCGCCTGAAAGATATGGATTTTTCATGGTTGGATGCTATGTGGTAGATTCAGATGAACCAACCACATACCAGAATGCAGTGTCCAATTTGGATTGTGACAAATGGCTTGAGGCCATGAACGTTGAGATGCAATCCATGTATGACAATCAAGTTTGGGAACTTGTTGTACCACCTCTTAATTCCAAAATAGGTGGAAGCAAGTGGGTTTTCAAGAAGAAAACCGATATGCATGGAAACTTGGATACTTATAAAGCTAGACTTGTAGCAAAGGGTTTCACTCAAACTCAAGGGGTTGACTATGATGAAACTTTCTCACCTGTTGCGATGCTAAAGTCTATAAGGATTTTGTTCGTCGTAGCTGCTCATTATGATTATGAGATATGGCAAATGGATGTCAAAACCGCTTTCCTAAATGGATATCTTGAGGAAGATGTCTATATGGTTCAGCCTCAAGGTTTTGTCGATCCCAAACATCCTAATAAAGTATGCAATTAAAGAAGTCAATCTATAGATTGTAACAAGCATCGAGAAGCTGGAATTATCGTTTTGATGAGGAGGTAAAGAATTTGGCTTCATCAAAAACGCTGATGAGGCTTGTGTATATAAGAAGGCTAGTGGGAGCACAATAACTTTCCTAGTATTGTATGTTGATGACATACTACTATTTGGAAATGACATTCCAACCTTGGAAGGTGTAAAAACCTGGCTTGGAAGTTGTATTTCCATTAAGGATCTGGGAGAAGCTACATATATTCTGGGAATAAAGATCTATAGGGATAGATCAAGGCGGTTGATTGGTTTGAATCAAAGTGCATACATTGATAAGATCTTGAAAAGGTTCAAGATGGAGAACTCTAAGAAAGGTACCGTACCTATTCAAAGAGAAACCATATTGAATATGACTCAATGTCCTAGCTCAAAGGATGAGCAAGATAAAATGAAGGCAGTCCCATACGCATCTGCTATTGGATCCATCATGTATGCAATGATATGCACTCGACCGGATGTGTCATGCGCCTTAAGCATGACAAGTCATTACCAGCAAAATCCTGGAAACAGTCATTGGATGGTTGTTAAGAACATACTTAAGTACCTAAGGAGGACAAGAGATATGTTCCTAATCTATGGATCTGGTAATGAGGAACTCGTTGTAAAAGGTTACACGGATGCGAGTTTCCAAACTGATCGTGATGATTCTTGGTCCCAATCGGGATATATTTTCATTCTGAATGCAGGAGCGGTCTCATGGAAGAGCTCCGAACAGGATGTGGTGGCTCTATCAACTACAGAATCAGAATACGTCGCCGCTTCATTAGCAGCTCAAGAAGCTGCATGGTTGAAGAAATTAATAGCCGATCTAGGGGTTGTCCCTTCCATTCAAGACCCCCTAGAGATCTTTTGTGATAACGAGGGTGCGATTGCTCAAATCAAGGAACCTCGTGCTCATCAAAAGACTAGGCACATTGAGCGGAGATTCAACTACATACGAGATGAAGTTGAAAAGGGAAAGATATGTATTCGCAAAGTTCACACGGATCAAAACATTGCTCATCCTCTCACAAAGCTCCTTGAAAAGACAAAGCATGAAGGTCATACTTGTGCCATGGGACTTCGATATAAAATGAGTTAACAAACAAACTAATTAACAAACATAAGAAGTTAAAATTTTTGGTTCCTAATCATTAAGTAACTAATAAAAGGTTATTAAAAGGTTAATGATTCTAATAAAATGAGTTTTAACTATAAAAGAATCATATGGTGTCATGTATTTGAAAGCATGCAAATACAAGGTAGATATTAATGGAAACTAAAATGTAGGATTCTATGTGCCCAAGACACGTAGAATATTGATGCGGTTCAGTACGTTATGATCCAAGTCGGGTATACCCAATAACAAGCTTAGCAAACACCATTAATATTTAATTGATCATATGATCATGCAATTAAATATTTACACCAATTTAGAAAATGGGTTTTCTAAATAAATTGCATATGAGAATGAACAACTTATTAGAATATTTGTTCAATGATATTATTTAAAGTGTTATTTAAATAAGTTAGATAACACCCAATATAATGAGAACTTATAACTTATAAGTTAAATGGTTGATCGTATAACTTATAAGACTTATACATACAATTAAATGGTTAATTGTATGTCTAGTTACAAGGCCAATTTTAATGTGTGTGTTTAATTTAAAGGAGGGAAAGCCCTTTTGAATAAGGGATCGGCCGCCCCTCCCCTTGATTCTAATTGGACCCTTTTGCTTGGTAAACTACACACACATTAACTAGCCTTGTGGACTTCATTTTGCTCATCCAATCTCAACACATGCAATAGACACAAAACACCTTTCTCTCTCTCTATTGCTACGGCCAGGCAGCAGCATTTTGAGAGTTTTACGAGTGAAATTTTGTGTTAGTTTTGGTGTAAAGATCTCCCTAACAAGAGGTTTTTGCAAGGAGGCTTGGGGTATACAAAGTTGAGGTTCCTCCTCTTGGAACCTTGGTCGAATTCATCTCCATCTTCATCTATCTTGCTGCTGGAAATTCACGGTTTTGAAGGCTCTTGGCAGCTTTCCTTTCGGAGTTTTGGTGTCCAAGTTCAAGCAACCATGATGCTTTCTTAGAGGCGAAAGGGAAAGGGCACTTGAGGACTTCTACCCTTGAAATCTTTGTCATTTTTCATCCTCATTTCAGCCTTCTTTTGGTTGTTTTTGGAAGCATCCAGAAAGGTAGTATCTTGGTATGATTATATCATGTTTTGGTTATTCTTATCATACGGTATGCTTGTTTTCACATAATAAAGATCCTTATGTTTTGGGTTTGTTGGTTTTCCACATTAGAAAGATAAATTTCACAAACTCGAATATGTTTTAAAGTAGTACATTCCGCTGCGTTTCATGTGTTTAAGTGGTTAAAGAAGCTGAAAAGGCGTAACAAACCCAACATAAAAACCCTTTGGAAACAAGTTTAACACCATCCTTTTAAACGACACTTGAATCACTGAGAACTATTTGTGCGATAAAGGTCACCTAACGACTTTCAGGGAACTTGTGTGTTTGAGGTGGGCTTAACATATTTGTGGGATAAAGTTGCCCTAACCACTTGTATGTGTAAACTCACACATGTGTGTGTAGGAGGACTTGAATTGGAAACCATGTGCATAGGGTCACCCAAGCATGGCGTACAATGGTGTTGATGCGATTGTACATGCCGACTAAACATAAGATGTTTAACCGATCCCATAACACTAGAAGTTGCAAAAGGTTGCAATTGTCAAGTGTTGACTACCTTGTTAATTTAAATAATGGGATAAAGGTCACCTAACCATCATTTAATGTAACATTGGATTCTAGATTTTAATTATTAATTGTCTATGTGTAACAGCCAACTATTTTTTAGACAAGAAAGATGATTAAAGTGAAAGAAAGGAAGGAAATGAAATAAAACCCAAGTCTAGGGGTAAAAAGTGTCCAAAAGGACAAAATGTTTGAAAAGTGGGTGTAAAACGTAGCATGGCTTCCCATGCCATGCCACTTTTCACTTTTGGGAGTTCGGATTTCAGAGAGGAAAGAGCAGAGCTCGAGTTTGAAGGAAGAACAAGAAAGAATTCGAATTCAAGGTAAGAATTCATGCATTTATAGTGTTCTTGACTGGTCTTATCCTCGGTTTATGCCTATGTGTGTTTGTATATGCTCGGGTATGTTTTTAGTGGGTTTCTTGGAGGTTGAATTCAATTTGCAAACGACTTTGGAAGAAGCCATAATCAGGAGCTACAAAGGTGAGTTCTAGGACCCCTCTTTTACTGGTTTTTAACGATTTTGGGGCTGGAAATGCAAGAATGTATGTTTTTATTGAACTGGGTTCGGACACGTATGCTTGAATGTGTGTATGATGATGTTATGATGTGATGTGTGACTATGTCATCCTTGATGATGTATGAGTGTGTTTCTAAGGCTTAGAGGGTAAAATTTAAGATTAGAATATGATGAATGGTGCATGAGAATTGAGTATGATTTTTTAGACCCAGTTGATAAGTTTTTAAATTTGCCTAAGTGTTGGAAGTAAATGCGGATGAAAAAGGGTTAATGCGGATGAACACTAACCAATGGGTGAGTCAATGCGGATGAAGTCAATGCGGATGAAGTCAATGCGGATGACGTCAATGCGGATAAGCATTGACTAAGTGAAGGAAATGCGGATGAGCATTTGACTAAGTATAGAAATGCGGACGAGCAAAGTAAGTCAATATGGATGAAGTGAGTCAATGCGGATGATCATGACTAAGTGCATGAAATGAGGAGGAACATTTGACTAAGTATGGAATGCGGACGAGCAAAGTAAGTCAATGCGGATGAAGTGAGTTAATGCGGATGAAGGAAACCAAATGCGGATGAGTTAGGCAAATGCGGATGACAAATGCGGATGAACTATAGCCAATGTGGATGAACTGTAGGAAATGCGGATGACAATAGGAAATGCGGATGAACACAGAAAAATTCTGACGTTTTGGGGAAGAGGTAATGTAGGCTTTGACCTAGGAGATTCCCGGGGGTTATGTAAGTTGACGTTTGAGGTCATAAATAGTATGATGGGCATGTAATGTTATGGCTTGATGTTTATGCATGATGATGATGATGATGTTGCATGGTTATGCATGATGTATGTTATGGGCTTGTGATGATGTATGATTATCTTTCCTATGACTTTACGTGTTATGATAATGAATGAATGAAGTATTATGTAACGTAAAGTGAAAGATAATGAAAGAGGAACATGATGATGAATGCATGCATTAATGAATGAATGAATGTAAGAAAGGCTTGCAAGCAAATGTATGGAGGTGCACACCCATTGTAGGGTTAGATCAACGGTGTGCAGGTTAGCTACCCCAAAAGATGCACATTGGGGTCCTTCTTTGTGATTGACCATATGGATGAGCCATGTTGCGTGTCTTAGGTACTGTGAGTAGTTGGTGTTGGGCACCGCCGATAAAGGTCTTTCATAGGCTTAGGTCCAGTATGATGAGCATGAAGGGCATAACATATGACAATGGTATACCTAAATTTTCCTTAGGTACTATGACCACTTGGTACTGGGCACCACCGATAAAGGTCCTTTATAGGCTTAGGACAAATGTCACGAGCATGAAGGGTAAAGTTCATGGTGATGATGAAGGAAATGAATGAAATGATGAATGAATGAAAGTATGTATGAAAGAATGACGAAGATAATAGTGATATTATCTATATGTACGTACGATGTATGATCACGAACGAATGTAATGTATAATGTGATTTTAAGAGAAATGATGGTTTTATGAATGAAAAGTAAGTTTTATTATAAAAGTAGAACTCACTCAGCAACACTAACTTTTATGCATTTCCAGTTGGCAGGTGAGCATTGCTGAGGATGGTACGAGGCGGCTGCTCAATCTTTTGTATGGCATCTATTTATTTAAGCTTTTTTGATGTAATACAACGATGTAATTTTGTAACCGACAAACGATGCATTATTTTGCAAAAGTTTTTATGATGTAATGAAATGCCATTTGTTCTATGTTTCCGCTGTAATGTTTTAATGATTAATGCAAAGTATATGTTTTATGTGCGATGATTTACCAGCTGTGAGCGTCCCGGGAACGGGGCCTTACAAGTTGGTATCAGAGCTAAAGTTAAAGTGAAATGGGTAAAATTTCAAAATAACCTTAACTTAAACTGAGAATGGGGTGGAAAGGAATGGGATGCCAATCTGAGTAGCTGCGTGCCATCAGGTATTTTCGTAAAGTTAACCGGTATTATGTGCGCATGGTATGTGGTTATGTTGTATTGATGTAGATTTAAATACAGATGTAATCTGGACAGGTAATGCTTGGGGTATGAAGAGTAAAGTAAGTGGCTAATCACAACTGGTCACTATAATTAGGGACTTACTACACATTCCATAAACCGAGCCGTTTCCTTGAATGACCGTATTAGTGTTTAAATCTTTCAGTGTGAGTTAGAGGATTGCCGGTGGTAGATCATCTAAAGCTTCGCGTGGTGGCGGACATGGTGCTGAACCACAGGTTACAAGAGGAAGGCCTAGGCCCGAAAAGGTGGTTCATGAAGAATCAGAAACCCCTTATCCGGGGGCGAAGATGAGAGTGCTAACCTGAGAGCCTCGGTGAAGGAGGCAGTTGTGGAGGAAGTGCATCAAGTAATGTAGACGATCCTACCATCTATGGTGACCGAAGTGATAAAGGCAGTTAAAGAAGGGAAGAGAAGGGAAAGGAGTAGACCTACGGACGAAAGAAGACAGCCAGAGACTGAGACGATTCCGTCTGATGACGAAGAAGAAGAGGAAGAAGCAGAGCCTGTGCAGGAGACGGTATGAAGCTGTAACTACGGGGTGTTTATGAGATGCAAGCCCCTACTTTTGATGGTAACGGCACTGCTGCTGCTGCTCACCAGTGAGGAGGGAAATGGAGGTTGTACTTGATATCAGCGAGTGCCGAGAGGACCATAAAGTTAAGTTCGCTACCGAATCTTTTGTGGACTCGGCTCTGTGCTGGTGGGGGACAATATAGTCCAAGCTGAGGGTAGTCGGGCGATCGGGAGAATGAGGTGGTCGGAGTTGAAGAAGTTGGTGATCGAGGAGTTTTGTACTCACCGGAAATGGACAAGGTCGAGAGGGAGTTTCTCCAACTGGAAGCGGGAACGATGACACACCAACAGTACACCACCAGATTTAACAAAATGGCATGTCAGTTGCCAGATCAGGTGACACCTATGTCTTGAAAGATCAAGAGGTACATTCAGGGACTGCCAGCAGATATTCGCACAAATATGATTGCAGCCCGACCAAAGCATGTTTAGGTCGGCGGTGGATTTGGCAGGAAGGTTATATGATGAAAGGGGGTGGGTGGTGGTGGCTGAAGGTAGTCGGAAGGGTGGAGGTGATAGAAACTGGAACGGGAAGAGGTTTGGTTGGGGTGATGCCTTGATGAGTAATAAGAAGGAAAGGGTGGACGACCGTCGTGTGGTCACGCCGGGTGCGAGTACGAAGAAGTGTGGTAGATGTGGAGAGAGCATGGTAGGGAATGTAGGTTTGGGTCAAACTTGTTCTTTAAATGTGGGAAGGCGGGGCACATGGCCAGGGACTGTCGTACAGCCCGTGCTTTAACTGTGGTGAACAGGATCATATGAATAGGGATTGTAAGAAGCCAAGGGCCGAGGGTTCCGGGGTGAAGAAAACTGGACGTGAAGGACCAAAGGCGAATGCCGGAGCATTCACGATGACACAGGAGGAAGCTAGAACGGACCATGATGTCGTGTCGGGTACGTTTCTAGTGAACCAAACTTTAGCTTCTGTGGTATTTGATTCTGGTGCTAGTAAGGTGTTTATTTCTGCTAAGTTGCATGTTGGTAGTAGACGTATTGATGCGCCCTTCGACGTAGAAACTGCCATAGGTAAGTCTACTAGGATTTCTGAGATATTAGAGGGCTATGATATGGAGCTAGAAGGTCATAAATTTTGGTTAGACCCTTCGTGATGACCTTAGGTGGTTTCGATTTGGTTCTTGGGATGGATTGGTTAGTAGACTTCAAGGTGAACATTATGTGCCGCAAGAAGATGATTCAGCTATCAGCGCCTGACGGTGGTTTGGTGACGGTTTATGGTGAACGGATGACTACGATTCCGAAGGTAATTTCAATGGCGGTGGCGGGAAAGTGTATGAGGTGTGGATGTAGTGCGTACTGGCCAATGTACAGGATGTTGATACTCCAACACCACAGCTATCCGATGTACCTGTTTTGTGTGACTTTCTAGACATATTCCCAGAAGATTTATCAAGAGTGCCACCTGACCATGAGATCGAGTTCCAGATTGACTTGATACCGGGTGCCCAACCCGTGCCAAGGCACCGTATCGTTTGGCTCCGACAAAGATGAAATAGTTGATGGAACAATTGCAAGAGTTGCTTGATAAGGGGTTCATTAGACCGAGGTAGTATTCCCCTTGGGGTGCTCCGGTCATGTTGTGAAAAAGAAAGACGGTAGTATGAGGATGTGCATTGACTACCGTGAGCTGAATAAGTTAATGGTGAAGAACCGATACCCCTTACCAAGAATAGATGATTTGTTCGATCAACTTCAAGGTGCTAGTTGGTTTTCAAGGATAGATCTTTGATCTAGCTACCATGAGTTGAAGGTGAAGGAGCAAGATATCCCTAAAACAGCTTTTCACACGCGCTATGGTCACTACGAGTTTCTTGTCATGTCTTTGGTTTGACGAACGCGCTGGCTGCTTTTATGGACTTGATGAACCGTGTGTGTCAGCGATGCAGGATAAATCTGTGATTGTGTTCATTGATGATATCCTGATTTATTCAAAGAGCGAGATTGAGCATGCCGGTCACATTCGGAGGTTCTGGAGACGCTGAGAAGGGAGAAGTTGTTTGCCAAATTCTCCAAGTGCGCAGTTTGGGTGCGCGAGGTTTAGTTCTTGGGTCATGTAGTGAATCCCGATGGGATTATGGTGGACCGGTGAAAGTGGAGGCGCTTATGCAATGGAAATCCCCAAAGACGCCATCCGAGATTTGCAGTTTCTTGGGTTTAGCGGGTTACTACAGGAGATTCATTCAAGACTTCTCCAATATCGCTTCTCCAGTAACCAAGTTGACCAGAAAAGATGTTAAGTTCGTATGGGGTCAAGCTCAAGTGAAGGCGTTGAAGAATTGAAGGCGAGGTTGACTCAAGCTCCTATTTTGTCATTACCCGATGGGAGCAAAGATCTGATGGTTTATTCTGACGCTTTCTACTCAGGTTGGGGTGCATGTTAATGCAGAGAGGGAAGGTTATAGCCTATGCGTCCCGACAGTTGAAGGTTCACGAGGTCAACTACCCCACTCTTGACTTGGAGCTAGCAGTCGTGGTCCTTGCACTAAAGATTCGGAGGCACTATCTTTAGGGTATGAAGTGCACCATTTTCACTGACCATAAGAGCTTGAAGTACTTCTTCTAGCAAAAGGATCTGAACATGAGGCCGAGGAGGTGGTCGGAGCTTATAAGGATTATGATTATGAGATCCATTAGCATCCGGGCAAAGCCAACGTGTTGGCAGATGCCCTTAAGCGAAAGGAGAGACCCGAACCGATTCGGGTGAAAGCATATCAGCTAATCATGACTTCTGATGTGATGAAGGAAGTCAAAGAGTTTCAAGATGAGGCGCTAAAGGAAGACCATCTTAACTCTGAGAGAATGAGAGGTCTGGTCGTAGAATTGGGTGAAAACAAACTTGGTGTTAATACCCGATTTGAACGGGTGTGGATTCTTCGTTTTGGGGATCTACAAGTGAAGATAATGGATGAGGCTCACAAGACTCATTACTCCATTCATCCTGGTGCCACAAAGATGTATCAAGATATGAAGAAAGATTATTGGTGGCCGGGTATGAAGCGTTATGTGGTGTGGTATGTGAGTAAGTGCCTTACTTGCTTGGAAGTGAAGGCCGAGCATCAAAAGCCGTATGGGAAGATCCAACCTTTGGATATACCAGAATGGAAGTGGGAGCACATCACCATGGATTTCATTACGAAGCTACCACGTACTCCGAAGGGTACGATGCCATATGGGTGATTGTGGACTGTCTGACGAAGAGTGCTCACTTCCTACCAATTCGCGAGACATATTCATCCGAGAGGTTGGCTGCTCTGTTTATCAAGGAGGTTGTAACTCGCCACGGTGTGCCGGTGTGTATTGTGTTCGATCGTGACACCGGTTTACATCTAAATTCTGGAAGAAATTCCACGAGGCAATGGGGACGAAGTTACACATTAGCACGGCTTATCATCCCCAAACTGATGGTATGTCAGAAAGGACCATTCAACGTTGGAGGACATGCTTGGGCATGTGTATTGATTTTGGTGGAAGTTAGGATGACCACCTACCGTTAGCCGAATCTCATACAACAACAGCTATCATGCCAGCATTGGTATGCCACCTTACGAGATGCTATATGGTAGGAGATGCAAAACGCCCATCTGTTGGGGTGATATTGGTCAAAGAGATTTAGGGAGTGTCGAGGTAATCGAGGCTACGACTAAGAAGCTTCAGAAGATCAAGGCCTTCATGAAGGCCGCCAAAGATAGACAGAAGTCGTACGCCAATAAATGACGTAGACCGGTTGAGTTTCAGGTGGGTGACCGGGTTATGTTGAAGGTCTCACCTTGGAAGGGTATCATTCGTTTCCGAAAACGGGGCAAGTTGAGCCTGAGATACATAGGCCCTTTCTGAATCATTGCTCGAGTAGGAGATGTAGCCTATAGATTAGAGTTACCCGACGAGCTAAGTGGAATTCACCCCACATTCCATGTATCTCATTTGAGAAAGTGTTTAACTGATGAAGACATGATTGTTCCATTGGAGGATATCAAAGTAGATGATCGGCTCAATTATGTGGAGCAACCACTGGCAATCATTGATCGAAAGGAAAAGAGGCTGAAGAATAAAGTGGTTCCCTTGTGCGTGTACAGTGGAGGCACAGGAAGGGATCCAAGTCTAAGTGGGAGACTGAAGAAGAGATGAGGTAGCATTACCCAGAATTCTTTGAGGAATAACAGGTTTTGAGGATGAAACCTATTTAAGGAGGGTGGACTTGTAACACCCGAGTATTTTTTTTGGACAAGAAAGATGAATAAAGTGAAAGAAAGGAAGGAAATGAAATAAAACCCAAGTCTAGGGGTAAAAAATGTCCAAAAGGACAAAATGTTTGAAAAGTGGGTGTAAAACGTAGCATGGCCACCCATGCCATGCCACTTTTCACTTTTGGGAGTTCGGATTTCAGAGGGAGAAAGAGCAGAGCTCGGGTTTGATGGAAGAACAAGAAAGAATTCGAATTCAAGGTAAGAATTCATGCTTTTATGGTGTTCTTGACTGGTCTTATCCTCGGGTTTATGCTTATGTGTGTTTGTATATGTTCGGGTATGTTTTTAGTGGGTTTCTAGGAGGTTGAATTCAATTTTCAAGCAAGTTTGGAAGAAGCCATACTCAAGAGCTCCAAAGGTGAGTTCTAGGACCCCTCTTTTACTGGTTTTTAACTAATTTTAGGGCTGGAAATGCATGAATGTATGTTTTTATTTAACTGGGTTTCGGACCCGTATGCTTGAATGTGTGTATGATGATGTTATGATGTGATGTGTGACTATGTTCATCCTTGATGATGTATGATTGTGTTTCTAAGGCTTAGAGGGTAAAATTTAATCTTAAAACATGATGAATGGTGCATGAGAATTGAGTATGATGTTTTAGACCCACTTGATAAGTTTTTAAGTCTGCCTAAGTGTTGGGAAGTAAATGCGGATGAAAAAGGGTTAATGCGGATGAACATTAAACAATGGGTAAGTCAATGCGGATGAAGTTAATGCGGATGAGGTCAATGCGGATGAGCATTGACTAAGTGCAGGAAATGCGGATGAGAATTTGACTAAGTATGGAAATGCGGACGAGCAAAGTAAGTCAATGCGGATGAAGTGAGTCAATGCGGATGATCATTGACTAAGTGCAGGAAATGCGGAGGAACATTTGACTAAGTATGGAAAACGGATGAGCAAAGTAAGTCAATGCGGATGAAGTAAGTCAATGCGGATGAAGTGAGTTAATGTGGATTAAGGAAACCAAATGCGGATGAGTTAGGCAAATGCCGATGACAAATGCGGATGAACTATAGCCAATGCAGATGAACTATAGGAAATGTGGATGAGTATAGGAAATTCAGATGAACACTTAGAAAAATTTTGACCTTTTGGCGAAAAAGAGGTAGTGTAGGCTTTGACCTAGGAGATTCTTGGGGGTATGTAAGTTGACTTTTGAGGTCATAAACAGTATTATGGGCTTGTAATGTTATGGGCTTGATGTTTATGCATGATGATGATGATGTTGTTGAATGGTTATGCATGATGTATGTTATGTATGAATGATGCCCGACATGATGATGTATGAGTGATATGTTTATGTTCCTTGTGATGATGTATGATTATCTTTTCTATGACTTTTCGTGTTATGATAATGAATGAACGAAGTATTATGTAACGTAAAGTGAAGATAATGAAAGAGGAACATGATGATGAATGCATGCATTAATGAATGAATGAATATAAGAAAGGCTTGCAAGCAAATGTATGGAGGTGCACATCCATTATAGGTGTTAGCTCAACGGTGTGCGGGTTAGCTACCCAAATGTTGCACATTGTGGTCCTTCTTTGTGATTGACCATATGGATGAACCATTGTTGCCTGTCTTAGGTATTGTGACCACTTGGTGCTGAGCACCACCGATGAAGGTCTTTTATAAGCTAAGTCCAGTATCATGAGCATGAAGGGCATAGCATATGACAATGGTATACTGAACTTTACCTCAGGTACTGTGATCACTTGGTGTTGGGCACCACCGATGAAGGTCTTTTATAGGTTTAGGCACAGTATCACGAGCATGAAGGGTAAAGTTCATGGTGATGATGAAGGAAATGAATGAAATGATGAATGAATGAAAGTATGAACGAAAGAATGACGAAGATAATAATGATATTATCTATATGTACGTACGATGTATGATCATGAATGAATGTAAAGTATAATGTGATTTTAAGAGGAAAGATGGTTTTATGAAAGAAAAGTAAGTTTTTATATAAACTAGAACTCATTCAGCAACGCTAACTTTTATGCATTTTCCAGTTGGCAGGTGAGCATTGCTGAGGATGGTACGAGGCGGCTGCTCAGCTCCGACAAACGATGCATTATTTTGCAAAAGTTTTTATGATGAAATGAAATGCCATTTGTTCTATGTTTCCGCTGCAATGTTTTAATGATTAAACGCGAAGTATATGTTTTATGTGCGATGATTACCAGCTGTGAGCATCCTGAGAACGGGGCCTTACACTATGAGACATGAAAAGGGTATTAATTATTAAAATGAAACTTTTCAGAAATACTAATATGAACTTTGTAAATTTTGTAGAAATCGCCAAAACAAACAATAATGCTACCACCCTAACCGTCCCTACCTTATCGCTGAGAACCATCTTAGAGAGGGATCGTCTTAACGATAATAATTTTATGGATGGTTTTGAAACTTGAGAATGTTCTCAAGCAAGAGAAAAAGGCATATGTCTTGACGATCCCATTTCTAACCAACCCGACCCCAAGGATATTGAGGCCTATACCAATTGGCTTCAGTATATTGATGATTTCATGCAGGTTTCCTGCCTCATGTGGGAACTATGATTCCTGAACTCCAAAAGACTTGGAGCATCTTAGGGCATATGACATGGATTAACCAATGGAAGGAAATGTTCCTTCAACAAGCTAGGTTAGAGCGCTTCGAAACGGTTTGAGCGCTTCATGCATGTCCATGGAAGAAACCCAATCAGTGTCATCTTATGTTCTAAGATGAAAAGCCAGGTGATCGCTTCGAGAGGCTTAACTGTCCCATCTCAAAGGAGCTGGCCAGTATTTGATCCTTAATGGCCTTACTAAAAGGCATGAGACATTCATAATGAATTACAATATGAAAGGGTAGGACAAGAGCATGGTGAGCTTCACGCAATGCTCAAAACTGCCGAGGCAGGAATGGATAGAAAGGTTCTACTTGTTCTCTCGATCAGTGAGGGTGGCAAAAAAATGACCATACCCCGATCCCAAAGCAAGTGTTGCCAAAGGAAAAGTGTACATCAAAGGAAAAGGAAGGGAAAGGCTAAAGTGGAACCTCCAAAGCGTAAGCTTAAGAAGCCTAAGGTAACAGAGAACCATCCATGTTGAGTGTGGTGAGATAGGACATTGGAAAAAGAATTGTCCAACCTATCTCAAAGAGTTGAGAAACAAGAGGGATGCTAGGCAAACCTCAGGTATAGCTTTCATGATACATATTGGTTTGAAGTTTTTCTTCAAACACATGGGTATTGGATACCGGATGTGGAATCAAATTTGCAATTTGTTGCAGGGGTTTAAAAGAAATAAGCACTTCAAGAAGGGAGACACAAGTTCTACATGGGCAACGGAGAAAAGTTGATGTCGAAGCCCAAGGAGACTATATTTTGAAACTTTCAAATGGTTTGGAAGTTGTTCTTAAGAACATTTTGTATGCTCCTAGTTTGACAAGGAACATATTTTCAGTTTCCCTTTTAAAACAATGTGGTTATGAATTAAAGTTTGTTAACAATGGTATTTATGTTTGTATGGATGATGTGTTTTATTTAAGGCTATGCCTTTTAATGGTATCTACGAATTGGTTCATGATGATTCATCCTATAATAGCTCATATACAAACAAGCACTAAGAAACATAAAATGGGTTTAAGTGATTCATATCTTTGGCATTGTCGTCTTGGTCAAATAAACAAGAATCGAATTCAAACACTTCAAAAGAATGGTCTTTTGAAAATAAATGAAAATGTTTCATTTGATAAGTGTGAATCTTGTTTACAAAGGAAGATGACCAAGTCACCCTTTAGTGGTACTAACGAGAGGGCAAAAGACATATTGGGAATCATACATTCGGATGTATGTGGCCTTTAAGACAATGACAAGAAATGGTGAAAGATACTTCATTACCTTACCATGAGATTATAATCGCTATGGTTATGTGTACTTGATGACACATAATTATGAAGCTTTTAAAAGTTCAAAATCTTCAAGAATGAAGTAGAAAATCAACTCAATAAAATTATCAAAGTTCTTCGTTTATAGACGAGGTAAATACCTCAATGAGGCTTTTCAGGATCATCTAAGAAGTTATGGGATCCTCTCACAACTTACTCCACCCAAAACACCACAACATAATGATGTGTCTGAAAAGAGAAACCAAAACCTATTGGATATGGTTCGATCTATGATGGCTATAAGCTTACTACCTCTATCATTTTGCGGTTTTGCATTGCTCTCCATGGCTCATATTTGAATATGGCCCCGACCAAGAAAGTGGATTCAACACCTTTTGAAAAATGGCATGGAAGAGTTCCATCGCTATCATATTAAAGGTATGGGGTTGTGAAGCTTATGTTAAGCTAAACACCCAAAACAAGTTGGAAAGTCGATCCACTAAGTGTATATTGTTGGATATCCCAAATACTGTATATGATACTTCTTCTTTGATCCAAAAGAGCAAAAGGTATTTATTGCTCGAAAGCAGAGTTCTTGGAAGCTATGTTCCTTATGGAAGGAATAACGTATAGAACTATGGATTTTGATGACGATCAAGATCCACAAGCGGATACACATTGATTGACACTAGCAAGCAACAAGAGGTTGTTGATGATGATCAAGAGGGATCCATACACACAAAATGTTCGCAGATCTGGTAGAGTTAGCATTCCACCTGAAAGATATGGATCTTTCATGAATGGATGCTATGTGGTCGACTCTAATGAGCCAACTACATACCATCATGCAATGTCCATTCGGATTGTGACAAATGGCTGGAAGCGATGAACGTTGAGATGCAATCCATGTATGACAACAAAGTTGGGAATTGGTGACCTCCACTTAACTCCAAATCGGTTGGATACAAGTGAGTTTTCAAGAAGAAAATAGATATTCATGGAAACTTGGATACTTACAAAGCAAGACTTCTAGCAAAAATGTTTCACTCAAATTCAAGGGGTTGATTATGATGAAACTTTCTCGCCTGTGGCGATGCTAAAGTCAATTAGGATATTATTTGCCATAACTGCTTATTATGACTATGAGATTTGGCAAATGGATCTCAAAACCACTTTTCTTATGGACATCTAAAAGTGACTGTCCATATGGTTCAGCCTGATGGTTTTGTCTATCCACAACATCCTATAAAGTATGTAAGTTAGGAGATCAATCTATGGATTGAAACAAGCATTGAGGAGTTGGAATCAATGTTTTGATGAAGAGATCAAAAAATTTGGTTTCATCAAGAATGTTGATGAGGCATGTGTATATCAGATGGCTAGTGGAGCGTAATTACATTCCTAGTATTGTATGTTGATTACATACTACTTTTTGGAAATGATATTCCAACCATGGAAGGTGTTAAACCTGGATTGGAAGGTGTTTTTTCCAAAAGATCTCGGTGAAGTCGCCTATATTTTTGAAATGAGATCTAAAGGGACAGATCAAGGCGGTTGATAGGTCTAACCATAGTGCATATATTGAAAAAATCTTGAAGAGGTTCAAGATGGAAAACTCTAAGAAAGGTATGGTACCTATTCAAAAAGGGACAATATTGAGTACATCTCAATATCCAAGCTCAAAGGATGAGCAAGATCGAATGAAGGACATCCCATATGCGTCTGCTATAGGATCCATCATGTATGCGATGACATGCACTAGACCAGATGTGTCATGCGTGTTAAGCATGACAAGCAGATATCAGCAGGATCCAGGTAATAGCCATTGGATGGCTGTTAAAAGTATGTTGAGATATCTAGGAGGACTAAGGATATGTTTCTAATATACAGATCTGATGAAGAGGAACTCGTTGTAAAGGGTTACACGGATGCGACTTTCCAAACTGATCGAGATGATTCTCGATCACAATCGGGGTATGTCTTCATTATAGATGTGGTAGCATTGTCCACTACGGAATCCGAATACATAGCCGTCTCATTAGTCTTCGATCTTATATCCCAAGACACATACAAGATTAATGTGGTTAGTACGTTATGATCCAAGTCGGGTCATACCCAATAACAAGCTATACAAACACAAATATATATTTATTTGTTGATGAGATCATACAAATAAATATTGACACCTATTTAGAAAATGGGTTTTCTAAAACATCCTTTTGTGATAGAACAACATTATATGCATAATTTTTTCATCAGAAATTGTTTGTTTCATTATTCAAGTTGGTTAAATAATAATAAATAATAGTGTGTTAATGTTATAAAATTAAAATAGGTTTTAATTTTATAAACTAAGGGTGGAAAGAGTAAATTTTATAAAAATTCAAATGGGGGGAACCCATTTTGTACCCAATTTTTGGCCGCCCCATGTGGGCATTGGGAACTCCTCTTAGTCTTGGTCTATGCAAGATTAGAGACACTCTACACTCTTCTACAATCTACACTTTCTCTTACACACACAAAGCAAGACACTCTCTCAAAGGACAAATGATTTTCGGATTCAAGAAGGAAAAGGAGGCTGAAATTTAGGATTTCTTGGCTGTTCTTCAAGAAGTTCTTGGCTGATTCGGATTGTTCAAAAGGGAGTTGGTCTTGGTGTTCTCTACCTAACTAGATTTCGTGTTTGTTTAGGCTTGTGGTATACAAGCTTGAGGCCTTCTCTTTTGAAGGCTAGACATACAGAACATCATCAACTTCATTTCTTCCATCTACAACAACTTGTGCAAGAAAGGTTGTTTCTTTGAACCCCCCATGGTTGTTTTTGGTTTTGATAGCATACTATTTAACATACATTATTGATCCATGTTCTTGGGTTTTGTTTATGGTTTAAAATGGTATAAAGTATAGATTGATAACCTCACTTTAAAACCTACTTTCTGCTGTGTTTTTATAGTTTAAATGGTTAAACTAGCTTTGATTACATGTAACAAAACCCAACAATGGCATCTAGAGCCGGATATGTAGAATATGTGCTTCAAAAGTTCTTGAAAATTTAGTTTTCATGGACTTTTTCAACCCTTAGGGGCTGTTTTGTTGTGGATGTTTGAATCCCTTATGTTTCAAGGTTTAATCTTACATGCTTTAGTATAAACCTTGAAAGATTAACATCAAATGGTTGATTGTGTTGTTTGGACAAAACCCTAAGTTTTGGTTCATGATCGCCCGAACTTTAAGGTATTATAAGGGGTTCATTGTTTCTTCGATGTTGTATATGTTTCATATTTTGGTGGATAACATAGCCTGACCTTATGGTTTTGGATTTGGTTGTTTGTGGTTTGTCATGTTGGTTTGATTCTCGAAAGGGTTGTAATATTTGTGTTTGTATTTGGGTTGTAATTTATTATTCATTGGTTATGTAATAAATAGATTAGGTACATTTCTTTCATTAAAAAAATTGTATTACGATATGATTTTGTAAAAGAAGATGCACAAGATGAAGACCCAAAGAAGGACACAAAAGACATGGACACTTGAAGCATTTGGATGTGGATTCAAGTGGGAGTTCATGGACACATTTTGATGTGTCATCTTACCCTTAGGAAAGACCTTATGACAACACTTGTGATGGCAAAAAAGTCTGGTCAACTTAGTGGCTATGCTTATGCACTTATGTTTGTATGATATGATTGTTTGGATGTTTGTTGTATGATTGTTGGTTGATATTTGGATATGCTTAACAAACTTATTAACAAACTTAAGAAGCTGAAAATTTATGGTTCTTTATCATTAAGTGGTTAATAAAAGGTTATTAAAAGGATTATTAATTTTAATAAATGGGTTTTATTAAAAGTGAACCGTAGGGTACCTTGTGTTTGAAAGTATGCAAATTTAAGGTACATAGAGTTTTCTAAACTATGATTATGAAAACTTAAAATTTCTTCTATACACCATCCTTTTGTACAACACTTGAGTTACTTGGAAACTCTTAATAGGATAAAGGTCACCAAACTATTTTGAGGGAACTTGTGATTTGAGGTGGGGATACCATATTTGTGGGATAAAGGTCACCTAACCACTTATGTTGGAAAACCCACATGTGTGTGCAAGTAGGGTAACTTGATTTGCAAACCATGCTAAATGGATCACCTACAATATGGTTTACAAAGGTGTTGATGGGATAAACATGCCGACTATACATATGATGTTTTAAAGTTGATCCCATACCCTAGAAGTTGCAAAGGGTTAAATTGTCAAACGTTGACTACCTTGCTAATTTATATAATGGGATAAAGGTCACCTAACCACTATTAAATGTAATGTTGATTCCAGAATTTTAGAGTTTTAAAATTGTGTAAGACACTTAAAAGGAGTTTTAATTATTAAAATATGAATAATATCGTAAATACTAAAATTGAACTTTGTTATATTTTATAGATGGCCACCAACAACAATGATAACAATGAAATCCTGTCCGCTCACTCACTATCACCAAGGACCATTCTCCAAAAGGAGCGTCTAAACCATAACAACTTTATTGATTGGTTTCGAAACTTGAGAATTGTTCTCAAGCAAGAGAAAAGATCGTACATCTTAGACGATCCGATTCCCGATCAACCTAATGAGGAGGATGAGGAGGCCTACAATAATTGGGTGACATACATTGAGGACTTGGTCCAAGTGTCTTGCCTCATGTTGGCGAGTATGACTCCGTATCTTCAAAAGGAGTATGAACATCATGGACCATACGGCATGATTACCCAGTTAAAGGAACGTTCCAACAACAAGCAACGGTAGAGCGCTTCGAAATGGTTCGAGCACTTCATGCGTGTCGTATTGACGACACCCAATCTGTTTCATCTTATGTACTTAAGATGAAAACCCACATTGACCGCCTCGAAAGGCTGAATTGTCCCGTCTCAAAAGAGTTGGCTACGGATTTGATCCTTAACTCTTTGTCAAAAAGGTTTGACAACTTTGTCATGAACTATAACATGAACGGGTGGGACAAGAACATAAGTGACCTTCACTCTATGCTCAAAACTACTGTGGTGGCCATGGGTAAAATGGTTTTACCCATTCTCACCATCAATGAAGGTGGGAACAAAAAGAGGCCTCACCACACACCCAAGGCAAATGTTGTCAAGGGTAAGGGGCACGTTAGGGGAAGGGAAAGGGAGTGGTAAGAGCGCCACCAGCAAAACCAGCAGAGAAGAAGCAAAAGGTTGCTTCGAATGACCCATGCTTTAAGTGTGGGGAGATTGGACATTGGGCAAGAAATTGCCCAGTCCATCTCAAAGAGTTGCAAGCTAAGAGGGATGCCGGGCAAACCTCAGCTACAATTTTCACGATTCATATTGATTTAATTTAATATCCTCTAACACATGGGTAGTGGATACCGGATGTGGACTTACATTTGCAACTTATTGTAGGGGTTCAAAAGAAGTAAGGACATCATGAAATGGGATGTTGGCCTCTACAAGGGGAATGGGGCAAAAGTTCAAGTTGAAGGCCGAGAGGACTACATCTTCAAGCTTCCAAATTGTTTGGAAGCAATTTTAAAAAATATTTTGTATGCTCCTAGCTTGACTAGGAACATTATTTTTGTTGCCCAATTAAGACAATATGGTTATGTTTTGACATTTATTGAAAATGAAATTCATGTTTCTTAAATGACATATTTTATTTAAAGTTATTCCTATTAATGGTATTATGAATTGGTTCGTGAAAACACATTATATGATAGCTCATTGTACTAAACCACCACTAAGAAACTCAAATTGGATTTGAGTGATACCTATCTTTGGCATTGCCGTCTTGGTCATATAAAACAAAAAGCGCATACAAACACTTGAAAAGAACGGTCTTTTAAAAGTAAATGAATATGATTCATTTGATGTATGTGAATCTTGTTACAAGGTAAAATGACTAAGGCATCTTTTAGTGGCATGTCTAAAATGGCAAAAGATTTATTACACATCATACATTCGGATGTATGTGGTCCTTTTAAGCCAATGACTAGCTACCATGAAAGATAGTTCATTACCTTTACTGACGACTATGGTGGATATGGTTATGTGTACTTTTTAAGACACAAAGATGAAGCTTTTGAAATGTTCAAAATCTTCCAAAATGAAGTAGAAAATCAACTCAACAAGAAAATAAAAATTCTCCACACCGATAGAGGAGGCGCATACCTAAGTAAAGCTTTTAGAGATCATCATAGAAGTTGTGGTATTGTCTCACAACTATGTCCACCTAGAACACCATAACATAATGGCGTGTCCGAGCGGAGAAATCGAACTCTATTGGATATGGTTCGATCTATGATGACTACAAGCTCACCGCCTCTATCATTCTGGGGTTTCGCTTTGCTCTCTGCGGCCCGTATCTGAATTGGCCCCAACCAAGATAGTGGAAACGACACCTTTTGAATATGGCATGGAAGGGTTCATCACTTTCATATTTAACGGCATGGGGTTGTGAGGTTATGTTAGACTCCCACCTCAAACAAGCTAGAAAGCCGTTCCACTAAGTTTATATTCATTAGATATCCTAGAGATTCTGGGATATTATTTCTATGATCCATTGGAACAAAAGGAGTTTGTTGCCAAGAAGGCTGATCTTAGAAGCTAAGTTTCTTACGAAAGGAACTAGCAGTAGAACCGTGGATCTTGAGGAGGATCAAGAACCACAAACCGATACACATTTAGTTCACATAGCACTCAACATGAGGATGTGTGGAATGATTAAGTGGTTGATCAATGTACACAAATCATTTGCAGATCTGGTAGAATTAGTAATCCACCTAAAAGATATGGATTTTTTAGATGGATGCTATGTGGTAGATTCTGATGAACCAACCACCTATCGTGATGCATTGTCCAATTTGGATTGTGACAAATGGCTTGAGGCCATGAACGTTGAGATGCAATCCATGCATGACAACCAAGTGTGGGACTTGGTTGAACCACCTCTTAACTCCAAGATAGTTGGAAGTAAGTGGGTTTTCAAGAAGAAAACCGATATGCATTGAAACTTGGATACTTATAAAGCTAGACTTGTAGTAAAAGGTTTCACTCAAACTCAAGGGGTGATTATGATGTGACCTTCTCACCAGTTACAATGCTAAAGTCTATTAGGATATTGTTTGCCATAACTGCTCATTATGATTATGAGATTTGGCAAATGGATGTCAAAATAGCTTTTCTAAATGGATATCTTGAGGAAGATGTCTATATGGTTCAGCCTGAAGGTTTTGTCGACTCAAAACATCCTAACAAAGTATGCAAGTTAAAGAAATCAATATATGGATTGAAGCAAGCATCAAGGAGTTGGAATCACCATTTTGATGAAGAAATAATCAAATTGGGTTCATCAAAAACGCTGATGAGCTGTGTATATAAGAAAGCTAGTGGGAGCATCACCACTTCCCTAGTATTATATGTCGATGACATTCTACTATTTGGAAATAAATTCTAACCATGGAAGGTGTAAAAACCTAGCTTGGAAGCTATTTCTCCATTAAGGATCTGGTGAAGATGCCAATATTTTGGGAATAAAGATCTATAGGGACAGATCAAGGAGGTTGATTGGTTTGAATCAAAGTGCATACATTGAGAAGATCTTGAAAAGGTTCAAGATGGAAAACTCTAAATGAAGGTACCATACCTAGTCAAAGAGGAACAATATTAAGTAAGACTCAATGTCCAAGCTCAAAGGACGAGCAAGACCAAATGAAGGGGATCCCGTATGCGTCTGCTATAGGATCCATTGTGTATGCAATGATATGCACTAGACCGGACGTGTCATGCACTTTGAGCATGACAAGCGATGCCAACAAATCCTCGAAGTAGTCATTGGATGTGTATTAAGAGCATACTTAAGTACCTAAGGAGAACCAATGATATGTTCCTAATCTATGGATCTGGTGAGGAGGAACTCGTAGTAAATGGTTACACGGATGCGAGTTTCCAAACTGATCGGCATGATTCACAATCACATTCGGGGTACATTTTCATCTTGAATGGAGGAGAAATATCATGGAAGAGCTCTAAGCAAGATTGGTGGCATTATCAACTACAGAGTCAGAATACATTGCCGCTTCAATAGCAACTCAGGAAGCTGCATGGTTGAAGAAATTCATTGCCGATCTAGGGGTGGTCCCTTCCATTCTGGACCCCTAGAAATTGTTTTGTGATAATGTGATTGCTCAAATAGAGGAACCCCATGCACAAAAAAAGACTAGGCACATTGAACAAAGATTCAACTACATAAGGGATGATGTTGAAAAGGGAAATATATGTATTCGCTTAAGGGTTTGTTAGAACAAAAACCAAGTTTAACCTCTAAAACTTTCTGAAAAACGCAGCGGATATATATTTTAAAACATGATTATAAAGCTGAAAATACATGTTTTATGGGGACATCTATATGTATAAAACAAACCCAGAACAAAAGGATCATTATATGTGAATAAGCAAGCTATGAACATAGGTAAATGTACATAAAATCAAAGCTACATGAGCTGTGAAAAACTACCTTTCAGCAGCTCAAAAGGATCGAAACTTGAGGATGATGATGGGTATTGAGCAGCAATCCTTCAAGGAAGAAGGCCACAAGTGTAATACCACAAGCTTTTTCCAAACACCTTGCTTGTTAGGGAGCTTTACACCAAAACAATCTTTCAAAGCTACTATCTAAATCCGAATTTTCAGCCCCAAATTTCAGCCACAAAATCCGAAATTCTTAGAGGTTTAGAGTGTTCTTGCTTTAGTGAAAAGAAGAGAGAAGAAGTATGAAATGATGGAAGAGTGTGTAAGTGTTTAAGTCTTCATTAAACAAGACATAATGTAGTGTTTTCAAGGCCCCCTTTGGGCGGCCGAATTACCCTTTCAAAAATGGTTCCCACCATTTGATATTTTATAAAATTAAACACTCTTCCATGCATTTAGGTTATAAAATTAAAACATAGTCTAATTTTATAACATGACACACTTTTATTTGACATTACTTAACCAACTTAAATAATGAAACAAATAAATATCTTATGAACAAATCATCCATATAATGTTGTTTTATCAGAAAAGCAATATTTAGAAAACCAATTTTCTAAATAGGTGTCAATAATTTGTATGATCTTATCAACAAGTAATATATATATTGGTGTTTGTATAGCTTGTTATTGGGTATGAACCGACTTGGATCATAACGTACTAACCACATCAATCTTGTATGTGTCTTGGGCATATAAGAACCAACAATCTCCCACTTGCACAAGATTCATAGAAGATTGATGCAAACAGTAAATACCGCCTAACAATGGTTTACTACCCTTAATACGTATGACTAAGTGCCATTCATAACATCATCCCCTTGAAGTACCATACTTTGTCGCAGATGTCATGTTAAATCTTAGAGACACAGAGTGATCATTCTCCATTGATTTAACTTTATCAGGCCTTAGACATCTTACTCTGAACGAATAAGAGGGACAAATCCCTTCTTGACTACATACGCCTCTCATAATTACCTTATATCATACCTGAACTCAGACTTATGAACTGCCATATCTCAGAACATTGAAGAACTGAGTCAACGTATAATTTTTGGTACATATCAAGACCCAATTGTATCTCAGGTCAGAGGATACCAAATGATGTTCTCCTTACTCAAAATTACTTATGATCAATCAGGAAGATCCCATGTTGTAATATTTGAGATGCAGGTCAGTCCAATATTTGCATCCCACAAATATCTATGAACCTTGGCAGCAACCTTTTGCTCTATTTTCATCCATATGAATATCTACCAATCCATGTTCATAATAATCTTACCCTCATACTTGTTCCCACAAGTGTGAACAATTACGGACATTTAGAGTAAACAATTTACTCATGGATTAAACATGCTAAATTGGAATATTAATTGAAACATTATAACCAAATAATTTTATTCAAATAATAAAAGTTGCACATATCCAAATACAAAATTACAGATCAAATCCAATCACTAGAATATCAAAGTCTCATGGCACAAGTATGACCTTCATGCTTTGCTTTTTCAAGGAGCTTCGTGAGAGGATCCGCAATGTTTTGATCCGTGTGAACTTTGCGAATTCATATCTTTCCCTTTTCAACTTCATCTCGTATGTAGTTGAATCTCCGCTCAATGTGCCTAGTCTTTTGATGAGCACGAGGTTCCTTGATTTGAGCAATCACACCTTTGTTATCACAAAAGATCTCTAGGGGGTCCTGAATGGAAGGGACAACCCCTAGATTGGCAATGAATTTCTTCAACCATGCAGCTTCTTGCAGCTTCTTGACTTGCCAATGAGGCGGCAACATATTCTGATTCTGTACTTGATAGAGCCACCACATCCTATTGGAGCTCTTCCAAGAGACGCCCTCCATTCAGAATGAAAATATATCCCGATTGTGACCGTGAATCATCATAATCGGTTTGGAAACTCGCATCCGTGTAACCTTTTATGACGAGTTCCTTATCACCAGATCCATTAGGAACATATCTTTTGTCCTCCTTAGGTACTTAAGTATGTTCTTAACAGCCATCCAATGAATGTTTCCAGGATTTTGCTGGTATCGGCTTGTCATGCTTAATGCGCATGACACGTCCGGTCTAGTGCATATCATTGCATACATGATGGATCCAATAGCAGATGCGTATGGGATTGCCTTCATTTTGTCTTGCTCATCCTTTGAGCTAGGACATTGAGTCGTACTCAATATCATACCTCTTTGAATAGGTACCGTACCTTTCTTAGAGTTCTCGATCTTGAACCTTTTCAAGATTCTATCAATGTACGCATTTTGATTTAAACCAATCAGCCGCCTTGATCTATCCCTATCGATCTTATTCCCAGAATATAGGCGGCCTCACCAAGATCCTTGATGGAAAAACAACTTCCAAGCCACTTTTTTACACTTTCCAAGGTTGGAATGTCATTTCCAAATAGTAGTATGTCATCAACATATAATACTAGGAAAGTGATGATGCTCCACTACCTTTCTTATATACATAAGCTTCGTCAGCATTTTTGATGAATCTGAATTTAATTATTTCTTCATCAAAACGGTGATTCCAACTTCTCGATGCTTGTTTCAGTCCATAGATTGATTTCTTTAACTTGCATACTTTATCAGGATGTTTTGGATCGACAAAACCTTCAGGCTGAACCATAGACATCTTCCTCAAGATATCCATTTAGGAAAGCGGTTTTGACATCCATTTGCCAAATCTCATAATCATAATGAGCAGCTATGGGAAACAATAACCTTATAGACTTTAGCATCGCAACAGGTGAGAAGGTTTCATCATAATCAACCGTTGAGTTTGAGTGAAACCCTTTGCTACAAGTCTAGCCTTATAAGTATCCAAGTTTCCATGCATATCGGTTTTCTTCTTCAAAACCCACTTGCTTCCAACTACTTTGGAGTTAAGAGGTGGTACAACCGAGTCCCATACTTGATTGTCATGCATGGATTGCATCTGAACGCTCATGGCCTCGAGCCATTTGTCACAATCTGAATTGGACACTGCATCATGGTATGTGGTTGGTTCATCTGAATCTACCACATAGCATCCATCCATGAAAAATTCGTATCTTTCAAGTGGATTACTAGTTCTACCACTTCTGCAACGTTTTGTGTGTATTGATCAACCACTTGATCATCTTCAACATCTTCATGTTGAGTTCTAGTTCCAATGAAACGTGCATCGGGTTGTGGTTCTTGATCCTCCTCAAGATCCACTGTTCTACTGCTAGTTCCTTCCATAAGGAACTTTGCTTCTAAGAACTCACCCTTCTGGAAAGAAACACCTTTTGTTCTAGTGGATCATAGAAATAATATCCCATAGAATCTCTAGGATATCCAACAAAGATGCACTTGGTGGATCGGACTTCCAATTTGTTTGGGATGGGAGTCTTAACATAAGACTCACAACCCCAAACCCTTAAGTATGATAGGGAGGGAACTCTTCCATGCCATTCACAAAGGGTGTCCTTTCCACCTTTTTGGTTGGGGCCATATTTAGAATACGGGTCGCGGAGAGCCATCATAGATCGGACCATATCCAATAAGGTTCGATTCCTTCTCTCAAATACACCATTATGTTGTGGTGTTCCAGGTGGAGTGAGTTGTGAGACAATCCCACAACTCCTAAGATAATCTTGAAAAGCATCACTTAGGTATTCACCTCCTCTATCGGTGTGGAGAACTTTAATTGACTTGTTGAGTTGATTTCTACTTCATTCTTGAAGATTTTGAACATTTCAAAAGCTTCATCTTTGTGCTTAATAAGTACACATACCCACAGCGACTATAATCGTCGGTAGAGGTAATGAAGTATCTTTCACCATTCCTAGTCATTGGCTTAAAAGGACCACATACATCCGAATGTATGATTCCTAATAAATCTTTTGCCCTTTCGTTAGTTCCACTAAAGGTGCCTTAGTCATTTTACCTTGTAAACAAGATTCACATACATCAAATAATCACATTCATTTGTTTTTAAAAGACCATTCTTTTGAAGTGTTTGTATACGTTTCTTGTTTATATGACCAAGATGACAATGCCAAAGATAGGTATAACTCAATTACAACTTGAGTTTCTTGGTGCTAGTTTGGTACAATGAACTATTTAAAGTATTTTCATGAACCAATTCATAAATACCATTAATAGGAATAGCTTTAATGTAGAACATATCATTTAAAGAAACATGAATATCTTTTTCAACAAATGATAATACATATCCAAATTGTTTTAATAGGGCTAAAAAAAATATTCCTAGTCAAACTAGGAGCATACAAAACATTGTTCAAAATTACTTCCAAACCATTTGGAAGTTTCAAGATGTAGTCACCACGGGCTTCAACTTGAACTTTAGCCCCATTCCCCATGTAGAGGCTAACTCCCCTTTCTTGAAGTCACTACTTCTTTTGAACCCCTGCAACATATTGCAAATGTGAGTTCCACATCCGGTATCTAATACCCATGTGTTAGAGAATATCATGTTTAAATCAATATGCATCATGTATATTTTACCTGAGGTTTGCCCAACATCCCTCTTTGCTTTCAACTCTTGGAAATGGACAGGACAATTTCTTGCCCAATGTCCAATCTCCCCACACTTGAAGCATGGGTCATTAGTAGCAACCTTTTGCATCTTCTCTTGTGGTTGGGGGGCACCCTTACCACCCCTTTCGCTTTTCCCCATACGGGTCCCTTACCCTTGGTAACCTTGCCTTGGGTGTGGGATGAGGCCTTTTCTGTTCCCACTTTCATTGATGGTGAGAACGGGTAAAAGCCAGCCGCCTCGGCCGTTTTGAGCTTGAGTGAAGCTCACCAATGCTTTTGTCCCAAGCATTCATGTTGTAGTTCAACACGAATGTCTCAAACTTCTTGGTAAGGCCATTGAGGATCAAATCTGTGGCCAATTCCTTCAAGAAAGGACAATTAAGCCTTTCGAGGCGGTCAATATGGCTCTTCATCTTAAGTATATAAGATGAAACTGATTGGTTATCGTCCATACGATATGCATGGAGTGCTCGAACATTTTGAAGCGCTCAACCCTTGCTTGCTGTTGGAACTTTCCTTCAGCTGGGTTATCATATCATAAGCTCCGTGATGTTCATACTCCTTTTGGAGATCCGGAGTCATGCTCGCCAGCATGAGACAAGACACTTGGACGGAGTCCTTAGTGTACTTAAGCCAACCGTTATAGGCCTCCTCATCATCCTCAAAGGTTGATCAGGATAGGGTCGTCTAAAATATATGATCGTTTCTCTTGCTTGAGAACGACTCAAGTTTCAATAGCAATCAATGAAATTGTTATGATTTAGACGTTCCTTTTGGAGAATCGCTCGCAATGATTGGGCGGACGCGGATAAATTATCATGATTATCATTATTGGAGGCCATCTAAAACATTAACAAAGTTCTATTTTAGTATTTTCGATATTGCTATTTTAAATAATTAATACTTTTTAAGGTCATTTTATATTAAAATATAGAACCCCACATTACATTTAAATGTGGTTAGGTGACCTTTATCCCACGATTTAATTAATAAGGTGGTCAACGATTGACGATTGCAACCATTTGCAACTTCTAGAGCTATGGGATCGACTTTATACATCATATGTAAAGTTGGCATGTTAATCCCATCAACACCATTTGGAAACCATATTGTAGGTGATCCATTTAACATGGTTTGCAAATCAAGTTACCCTACTTGCACACACATGTGAGTTTACCAACATAAGTGGTTAGGTGACCTTTATCCCACAAATGTGGTATCCCCACCTTGAGTCACAAGTTCCCTCTAAATGGTTAGGTGACCTATATCCCATTAAGAGTTTCCAAATGACTCAAGTTTTGTGCAAAAGGACGATGTTAAACTTGTTTGAAAATATTTAGGGATTTCATAATTCTAGTTTTGAAAGCTCTATGTACTTGTACTTGCATGCTTTCAAATACAAGATACCCTAAGATCCTTTGATTAAAACCCATTTTAATCTTTAAATCATTAAATCATTATAATAACCTTTTATTACTTTTAATGATTAAGAAACATTTAATTAGATTGTTAAGTTCATAGAAAGGTTTGTTAAAGCAAATATCACATACATGCTATCATCCACAATAATATAAACAAAACAACATAGCATATGTGCATAACCATAGTATCTAAAGTGGTCCACTCTTGTTTGCCATCACAAGTGTGATCCATAGGCATTCCTAAGGGTCATAACAAAAACACATAGAAAGCTTCCAAAAGCCTCCCACTTGAAACCGCATCCAAAATGCTCCATGTTTCTCCTTTGTGCTTCCAATGCATACGTCTTCATATTACAAGATATAAAGTCCTAATACAAGATATCAAGTAAAATGAAAATGCACCTAATCTATTTATTACAACCCAATAATAAATAAAATACATTTTAAACAAAGCACAAATAAATAAATATACAACCCCATTGAATAAATAAATACAACCATTGCAATCATCCAAACAAAACAAGGCCAAAGGCTAGGTTATGCATCAATATAAACATTCATCATATCATCCAAAACATAACAATGAATCCCTCAAAACCCACGAAATTTCAGCCAACATAAACTGAAATTTCAGGTTTTAAACATTGTCCAAACAACATACATATCAAAATACATATCTTTCAAGGTTTAATCACAAGCGTGGAATATAACGTTGAATGTTTGGGGATTCAACATACAAGAATATGCAGCCCATAAAAGGGTTATAATGTCCCATAAAACAAATTTAAAGGACAAGAACAAGCAAGCTATCCACATAACGGCTCTGGATGCCATTGAATGGGTTTGTTAGAACATAAAACCAAGTTTAACCTCTTAAACTTTCTGAAAAACGCAGCGGATATATATTTTAAAACATGATTATAAAGCTGAAATTTCATGTTTTATGGGGACATATATATGTATAAAAAAACCCAAAACAACCCAAAACAAAAGGATCATTATAAGCAAGCTATGAACATAGGTAAATGTACATAAAATCACAGCTACAATGAGCTATGAAAAACTATCTTTCAGCAGCTCAAAAGGATCGAAACTTTGAGGATGATGATGGGTTTTGAGCAGCGATCCTTGAAGGAAGAAGGCCTCAAGTTGTAATACCCACAAGCTTCTTCCAAACACCTTGCATTGTTAGGGAGCTTTACACCAAAACAATCTTTCAAAGCTACTATCTAAATCCGAATTTTCAGCCCCAAATTTCAGCCACAACATCCGAATTTCTTAGAGATTTAGAGTGTTTTGCTTTAGTGAAAAAAAGAGAAGAAGTATGAAATGATGGAAGAGTGTGTAAGTGTTTAAGTCTTGAATCAAACAAGACATAATGTGGTGTTTTCAAGGCCCCTTTGGGCGGGCGAATTACCCTTTCAAAAATGGTTTCCCACCATTAGATATTTTATAAAATAAACACTCTTCCATGCATTTAGGGTATAAAATTAAAACATAGTCTAATTTATAACATGACACACTTTTATTTGACATTACTTAACCAACTTAAGTAATGAAACAAATAAATATCTCATGAACAAATCATCCATATAATGTTGTTCTATCACAAAAACAATATTTAGAAAACCAATTTTCTAAATAGGTGTCAACAATTTGTATGATCTTATCAACAAATAATATATATATTGGTGTTTGTATAGCTTGTTATTGGGTATGACCCGACTTGGATCATAACGTACTAACCACATCAATCTTGTATGTGTCTTGGGCATATAAGAACCAACAATCGCAAAGTTCAAATGGATCAAAACATTGCGGATCCACTCATGAAGCTTCTTGAAAATGCAAAGCATGAAAGTCATACTTGTGCCATGGGACTTCAAAATTCTAGTGATTGGATATGATCTTTAGTTTGTGTATTGAGATATTGTAACCCTTATTACTTGAATGAATTATTTGGTTATATTGATTCAACTAATATTTCTATTTTGCATGTTTAACATCCATGAGTAATTATTTACTCTGAACGTCCATAGTTGTTTATACTTATGGGAACAAGTATGAAGGTAAAACTATTATGAACTTGGATTGGTAGATATTCATATGAATGAATATAGAGCAAAAGGTTGCTGCCAAAGTTCATAGATATTTGTAGGATGCAAATATTGGACTAACCTGCATCTCAAACATTACTACATGGACTCTTCTTGATTGATCATAAGTAATTTTGAGTAAAGGCAAACATCATTGGTATCCTCTGACCTGAGATACATATTGGGTCTGATATTTACCAAATATTATACTTTGACTTGGTTCTTCGGTGTTCTGAAACATGGCAGTACATAAGTCTGAGTTCAGGTATGATATAAGCTAATTGTGAGACACGTATGTGATCAAGATGGGATTTTCCCCTCTTATTCATTGAGAGTAAGATGTCTAAGGCCTGATAAAGTTAATTCAATGGAGAATGATCACTCTGTGTCTCTGGGATTTAGCATGACATCTGAGACAAAAGGATACATGATTAATTCACCTAAAACATTTCGAGTATGGTACTTGAAGTGGATGATGTTATTGAATGGAAATTACTCATACGTATTAAGGGTAGTAAACCGTTGTTAGGCGGTATTTACTGCTTGCATCAATCTTCTATGAATCTTGTGCAAGTGGGAGATTGTTGGATCTTATATGCCCAAGACACCACAAGATTGATGTGGTAGTACGTTATGATCCAAGTCGGGTCATACCTAATAACAAGCTACAAAAACACAAATAAGTATTTATTTTTTGATGAGATCATACAAATAAATATTCACACCTATTAGAAAATGGGTTTTCTAAAACATTACTTTTGTGATAGAACAACATTATATGGATAATTTGTTCATGAGAAATAATTGTTTCATTATTTAAGTTGGTTAAATAATTACAAATAATAGTGTGTTAATGTTATAAAATTTAAATAGGTTTTAAGTTTATAAACTTAGGGTTGAAAGAGTAATTTTATAAAAGTTACAAAATGGGGGGGAACCCATTTTAACCCAATTTTCGGCCGCCCCATGTGGGCATTGGGAACTCCTCTTTAGTCTTGGTCTTTTCAAGATAAGAGACACTCTAACACTCTTCCATAACCTACACTTTCTCTTACACACACAAAGCAAGACACTCTCTCAAGGGACAAAAGATTTTCGGATTCAAGAAGGAAAAAGGAGGCTGAAATTTCGGATTTCTTGGCTGCTATTCAAGAACTTCTTGGCTGATTCGGATTGTTCAAAAGGGAGTTTGTCTTGGTGCTCTTCTACCTAACAAGATTAGGTGTTTGTTTAGGCTTGTGGGTATACAAGCTTGAGGCCTTCTCTTTCGAAGGCTAGACATACAAGAACATCATCATCTTCATTTCTTCCATCTACAACATCTTGTGCAAGAAAGGTTGTTTCTTTGAACCCCCTATGGTTGTTTTGGTTTTGATAGCATACTATTTCACATATATATTCATCCATTAAAATGGTAAAAATTTAATTTTGGTAACCTTGTAGGGGTTGTTAGAACACAAGACATAGTTTAACCACTTAAACTTTGTAAAACGCAGTGGAAGTTTAACATTATTACATTGTTTGTAAGCTGAAAAACATGTTCTATTTGATGTTATAAAGTGTGAACAAACCCAAGAACAAAGGGGATCTTTTATGTGAATAAACAAGTATGGACATAATGAAATTGTACATAAAATCACAGCTACATGAAGCTGTGATTAACTACCTTTCTCCAGCTGAAATGTCGACGAAGGTCGGGAGATTAGATGCTAAAGCTTCGGCCAAGGCTCCAAGGAAGGATCCCCCAAGCTATTATACCCAAGCACTATCACAAAACACCTTAGATGCTAGGATTGAACACCAAAACGAAGGAAACTCTTCTGGAAAAACCTTTCAGCCGAGTTCTCTTCAACAAGAACAAGAAAACCTTTCTTGTGTTGTTCTATTGCATGTGTGAGAGAGAAAATGAGATGGAGTGAATGTGTATCTAATGTGTGTATGTTTTCAAGGATATCAACAAAACCAAGAGGAGGCCATCCATAATGGGCGGCCGAAACCTCATTGGGTATTTGATTTCCCCCCAAAAGTTAAATAAAATATTAACACATTAACAAGTCATTCATTTTTTTTAAAAGTTGTTCATTCAATAAACCTTTTATTAGAATAACACATACACACTCATTAATTATTTGATGTTATTTAAATAACTTAAATAACATTACAAACAATATCTATAAACAAAATATCAATATAAATTGTTCAATCACATATGCAACTTATTTAGAAAACCCACTTTCTAAATTTGGTGTTATTATTTAATTGCATGATCATATCATCAATTGAATAATTGTCGGTGATTGCAAAGCTTGTTATTGGGTATAACCCGACTTGGATCATGACATACTAACCGCATCAATGTTCTATGTATCTTGGGCATATAGAATCTAACAATCTCCCACTTGCCCAAGATTCATAGAAGATTGATGCAAGCAGTAAATACCGCCTAACAACGGTTTACTACCCTTAATACGCATGACTTATAGCCATTCAATAACATCATCTTATTCCAGTATCCTACTTGAAATGATTTAGGTGAATCAATCATCTATCCTTTTGTTACAGACGTCATGTTAAATCCAAGAACACAGAGTGATCATTCCTTGTTGATTTAACTTATGAGGCCTTAGACATCTAACTCTCAACGAATAAGAGGAACAAATTCCATCTTGACTACATACGTCTCTTACAAACACCTCGTGTCATACCTGAACATACCCTTATGTACTGTCCATTATTTTAGGGCAGTGAAGAATCAGCTCAAGGCATAATACTTCGTGAATATCAAAACCCAATATGTATCTCAGGTCAGAGGATACCAAATGATATTCGCCTTTACTCAAAATTACTTATGATCAATCAATAAGATTCCATGTAGTAGAAGTTTGAGTTGCGGGTTAGTCCAATATTTGTATCCCACAAATATCTATGAACCTTGGTAGCAACCCATTGCTCTATATCATCCTGATGAATATCACCAATCCAAGTTCATAATAATCTTACCCTCACACTTGTTCCCACAAGTATGAACGACTACGGACATTTATAGTAAACAATTTACTCTTGTATTAACATGCTCAATTGGAACATTAATTGAAACATTATAACCAAATAATTTTATTCAAATAATAGAGAGTTCCACATATCCAAATGCAAAATTACAGATCAAATCCAATCACTAGAATATCGAAGTCCCATGGCACAAGTATGACCTTCATGCTTTGCCTTTTCAAGGAGCTTCATGAGAGGATCCGCAATGTTCTGATCCGTGTGAACATTGCGAATACATATCTTTCCTTTTTCAACTTCATCTCGTATGTAGTTGAATCTCCGCTCAATGTGCCTAGTCTTTTGATGAGCACGAGGTTTCTTGATTTGAGTAATCGCACCCTTGTTATCACAAAAGATCCCTAGGGGGTCTTGAATGGAAGGGACAACCCCAGATCGGCAATGAATTTCTTCAACCATACATTGAGCTGCCAATGAGGCGGCGACGTATTCTAATTCTGTAGTTGATAGAGCCACCACATCCTGTTTGGAGCTCTTCCAAGAGACCGCTCCTCCATTCAGAATGAAAATATATCCGGACTGTGATCGTGAATCATCACGATCTGTTTGGAAACTTGCATCCGTGTAACCTTTTACATCAAGTTCCTCATCACCAGATCCATAGATTAGGAACATATCTTTTGTCATCCTTAGGTACTTAGGTATGTTCTTAACAGCCATCCAATGACTGTTTCCATGATTTTGCTGGTATCGGCTTGTCATGCTTAAGGCGCATGACATGTCCGGTCAAGTGCATATCATTGCATACATGATGGATCCAATAGCAGATGCATATGGGATTGCCTTCATTTTACCTTGCTCATCCTTTGAGCTAGGACATTGAGTCGTACTCAATATCGTTCCTCTTTGAATAGGTACGGTACCTTTCTTAGAGTTCTCCATCTTGAACCATTTCAAGATTTTATCAATGTACGCACTTTGATTCAAACCAATCAACCGCCTCGATCTATCCCTATAGATCTTTATTCCCAGAATATAGGCGGCCTCACCAAGATCCTTGATGGAAAAACAACTTCCAAGCCAGGTTTTTACACCTTCCAAGGTTGGAATGTCATTTCCATATAGTAGTATGTCATCAACATACATTACTAGGAAAGTGATGATGCTCCCACTAGCTTTCTTATATACACAAGCTTCATCAGCGTTCTTGATGAATCCGAATTTAATTATTTCTTCATCAAAACGGTGATTACAACTTCTCGATGCTTGTTTCAATCCTTAGATTGATTTCTTTAACTTGCATACTTTATCAGGATGTTTTGGATCGACAAAACCTTTAGGCTGAACCATGTAGACATCTTCCTCAAGATATCCATTTAGGAAAGCGGTTTTTACATCCATTTGCCAAATCTCATAATCATAATGAGCAGCTATGGCAACAATATCCTTATATACTTTAGCATAGCAACAGGTGAGAAGGTTCATCATAATCAACCCCTTGAGTTTGAGTGAAACCCTTTGCTACAAGTCTAGCCTTATAAGTATCCAAGTTTCCATGCATATTGGTTTTCTTCTTGAAAACCCACTTGCTTCCAACTACTTTGGAGTTAAGAGGTAGTACAAGCAAGTCCCATACTTGATTGTCACGCATGGATTGCATCTCAACGCTCATGGCCTTGAGCCATTTGTCACAATCCGAATTGGACACTGCATCATGCTATGTGGTTGGTTCATCAGAGTCTATCACATAGAATCCATCCATGAAAAATCCGTATCTTTCAGGTGGATTACTAGTTCTACCACTTCTGTGAACGTTTTTTGTGTATTGATCAACCATTTGATCATCTTC